>KK120855.1:3277-34834 GCA_000611955.2 Stegodyphus mimosarum
TTAAATTAAAATTTCTCTTTTATATTTTAATTTTTTTTCTATTTTTCAAATTTTTCTTTGTTGACCTATGTAAGAAATAACTTTAAATTTTTTTTTCATTACTTCTTGTTGTTGTTATTCAAGTTATCGTGTCTCTAAGTAAAGTGGTTATAATTTAATCAAGTAGTGAAAGAATCACTAGAAAGCTGTCGAAATGACCTCTCCTAGGAAGAGTAAAATAACCTTTAAAGTAGAGACAAATGGGGACTGTGGAAGAAATGTATGCAGAGGCAGAAAAAAGGGAAAACAAATCCTCGAAATTTCGCGCAAAATCGAATGAAGTGAGAAGTTTATCCAGATAAAACCTCTGGAAACTACAGCACAAGCATTTTCCATTAGTATGCTATTTCTAATTTTTAGAAATATTTTAAAACATAAACAACAATAAATCACAATGAACACATTGAGTGAACGTAGGCCCTGTGAATTTAATTGTTTAGTTGTTTACGTCAGTGAAACATGTTGATAATCATATCAGCAAACAACATCTCATCCTGCAATTGCTACCTCATCCAAACAATCACATTTCTATCCTTTCACCTCTTCATCTTTTTCCACTCACATCTTCACCTATTCTTCGTAAAAATACGATAAAATTAAATTACGATTTCGTTTATTTTTCCTATTTAATATTGTGTTTATCTTTTTTACCTTAGATTTAATTATTTCCACTGTTTTTCTTACAACAGCATGTGCATGAAGTCATGTAATGTAATGTAATATACAAGTGTGCTCCAACCCTCCTGGCTGCTAATAATCGACCTCATGGTTTATGCAGCACACCCAACGCAGATTAAAACAAAAATACAGTTAAAAACATCAAATCAAAATTTGCGATGCTGATCTATTGCCATGAGGTTGAATTAGAAATTAACTGTGTCTTGGAACGTATTAATCCATTATGATTCAATTACTATACAGAAAACAGTTTCGACCTACGAACATTTCGGATTACGAACGACTTTCAGATACTAATTACATTTGTGAACCAAGGTTTCTCTGCATATGAATACAAAGATTTTTTTGAATGTGAAAGGCCTTTAGAAAATCTAATTCACCAATGAAAGAATAATTTTGGCTGCAGAAAAATGGAAAGCGTGATTTTGGGACCAAAAGTCCTGTACAACAGAGAACTTCTGAGTTTCCTTTTTCTTAACATATGTCTCATGTTCTTGAATCCGAAATTTTAAGGCTATATTAGTTTGACCAATGATAATTAAACTTCACTGCCAAGTACTCCTGCAAATACCCCAGGAATTCATATCCGGAATAAGGTTCTTAGGTACGGAACTTGGAATTTTATTGATATGAGAATAAAAAACGACCCGAAAGTTAAATTTCTGAAAAATACGTGTAATGTTATAGCGAAATGATGGGAAGAACGTTTACGAACAGTTCGGATGACGAACGACTTTCAGAAACTAATTACATTTGTGAACTGAAATTTTCCTGTACATAAAAGTACTATTGAAAATAATATGATTTACTAAAAGCAACTTCTGTTTACCTTGCACAGATTGTATAACAAAATGGGTATAATAGACCTCTTCAAAAATTTTAAAGCACAAAAATTTGTTTTTGCTTACAGACTCAAGGCTAAATACTATTGATATTTCTAAAATTAGCTTAGAAAATTCTGTGCATTTCTGGAAACGCTTGAAACAAGCTTCCTTGACAGAGTCTCTCAGAAATTTATAAACAAATAGTTCAAGAATGAAAAATGTAAAAGGCAATAAATTTAAAATGTATGTTATATGCTAGAAACCTAAACAATACACACACATGCGTGCATCAGAGAAGAGAATCATCCTTAACTCCGTAAACTTCACATCCCAAATGGATAAAATATTTAAAATCCAAATTCTGTTCGAGCTTTAGCTCTCAAGGGGGGTCCAGTTTGCTGAATAGCTTTAGTGATTTCCAGGACGACTAACGTAAATACGATACTTTTACCCTTAAATGCCCTTTCATCCACAAAAGGGCACATTCAGTTGGAGTCCTTTAAAGGATAGAGGAGTATAAATAGCAATCGATGATGGAATTGCAAAAGCCAGCACGCTTTGATTTTAAGAGCATTTTGCTTTAAACATGGAAATCTGCCTATTTAATAACGTTTCGAATAGTATGCATATAACAGTGTTCAAAGCATGAAATATACCTTCTGATAATGAATGCAATTTATACGATGCTTTCGATTACTTGCCTCCTTAAGTATGTTATACCTCTGTTGTATAAATCATAAAGTCGCAATTATTAACACTGTGTACAGTAACTTGTTTAGTCTTTCAAAAATTTTCTATATTAGATATATTATATCTAATGTGTAAGAGATTTAATGTGAAATGCAATGCCTCCAATTTAACATCTAAAAGTATTATTATGAATCGTGAGTGAACTTCCACCCTTTCAGCGGGTGCAATATCGGTTCATCTCTTCGATCATAGATGGGTAAATGAATGATCAACTGATCCATTCATTACGAATACTTTCTCACAAATGATTGGGCCATTGGACTATACATTCTCGCCTTCTTTGGTAACATAAACAGAACTCTGGAAAACTTAAGTGAATTATCGCTGTGTCTTGAGTTTACAACAGACACTTGGAAAAGGTGTAAAATACCCTAGAGTTAAAGTCAGTAGTTTAACAGAAGGCACTTCTCGTGCCTACAGAGCAGCCAGCACTTTTGGCATATTTCAGATGTAAAGAATTTGACTGAGTAAATTGTAAGTTAACTTATAGGCTACGTAGCCAGAAGGCGAGCAAGTTATTTCAGATCTAATATCGGTTTGACAAGCCTAATGGCGGGAATAACGCGGAGTCGCAGAAGAACTACTCCCAAGGGAATCAACTTTTAATATGGCCTTCAGCCGGCAGAACATGCTCTGATTCTACAATCTAAAACTTTGCTTTAAATACTACTTCTAATATCTCTTCATGAATTTTCAATAAACGACTTTTCGACTCCAAAAAATGTGTTGAATGGACATCATCATGAATTAATATCTTTTGAAAACAGATATTTCTTAAACAGCATTTCAGATTTACATGTTTCCTTAAAACAACCATTGCTATGTTCCAATAAAGATAATACCTTCTAAAATTAGAAAAAAGAATGTAAAAAAAATCAAATCATTTTTATACATGATAAACTGAAGATGCAAATTTCCACTTAAATACTAATAAGATTGAAAATAAAAGTAATTAACCAAAATCTGAAAAGTTTCAGATTTTACCGATCGTCCAAAAGGGTTTTTTAAATCTTTTTTTTTTTTTTTAACCTCTCGCTGAGCTCGCAGTCTTCCAATCTGCTGTTGCAGTCACTCCTTCTAACCTACTTCTTTTCATCTTTTTTTTTCTAATTTTCTTCGCTGTTACACCATATATCATTCAACAGAAAAATTACAAAACACTTAACAGCAGCTTAATAGCATATGTTCAGAATTCCCGATGCAGAGTTAAAGTGTCGACATAACATTTTCTATTTTGAGCAGCCTTTTCTCAATTCATCATATCAATATTCAGTTTTCTTAGTCAGATGGCTTGCTGAACTTGATTTTCGTCTTGTTCTTATTAACGTTTTGTGTCTTAACTTTATTTACTGAATAACACATTATTCGTACCTACACCGCATAAAAACAACAAAATCACAAAATATTCAGAAACAGCTTATTTTTAGAATTTTCGACAACCTTTGCGATAAAAATATTTTATTTTCGTGCAGAGTTGCCACTACTCGCTCTCGAATCTTGAGTCTGTAAGTCAAAAATTCACTAAAAATTTACAAAATATGAAATATAAAATTCCAAATTCCAAAATCGGACTTCCAAGTGCTCATGTTCAGGTGGAAGACTAAATTGTATTCGCTGGTTGTTCAAAATTTAATGACTCTAGGTACCGTCGGTTCTTCAAACTACGAGGAACATACATACATGCATACAGATTCTTGATCATTTAAACTTCAAAAGTAATCATATGGAATTTCGAAAGATCTATTTCATTTATTACAAAGAAAATTAGCGGAATGTTTAATAACATCCTCACATCTAATAACGCTATTACGGAAGTTTATTTACATGAAATATGGAACTAATGAAGATTTACAGGCATTGTGCTATATTATTCGCCATATTTAACTAAATTATTCTAAGAATAGAATTCCAATTGACGGATTGTGTCAAAGTACTCACAAAATAATGGCAAACGATTGACAGTCTTCACGACTATTTACGTCAGCGGGCTTCATATATATGAAATATGAAACAACATTGCTTCATATTAACTCATATGATTAATTAAAAGGTTCTAAGAATATTATAACAATCAGTCGTGACCGACTGAAGACAAAATATGTAAATAAGGCAATTCATTTCAGCAAATCAAATTTGTCACTTATTAATATAAGAATTGCAAAACCCTTTAAGCTTTTTTGTTCTTTAATATAGGTTGAATTAATCTAAGAAATAAAACAGGAACTCAAATTAGCAATCGTAATGGATTGAAATTGGAATAGTTTAATGATGAACGGATTTAGCGGGGTGTTTCTAAAATTTTTTAGACTGTCAGATTTAGTTACGTTGCGGTACACTGTCGTAGTTATATGACCTCATCGCCTTGACAAGTACGAAGTAAAAAATTTATTTCTAAATTTCCAAGCAGTTTGACTCTCAGCCAGTTTAACATATGGAGCCAATCAGAAAAATAATATAAAATAATATAAGGTTGTGTAATGTATCTTCAAAGTCAGTCAATGTGTAATTGCTGGAAAATAATCTGTTAATAATTTAAATCTTTATTTTTGCTTCCTTCTACGAAGTAAAGGAAATATCGTAATCGCGAAAAATTTCGTGTAACATATTTCAACAAATTATGCGTTTTGACCTCTCTCGAATGCGTTTGGGCGTTTTTTTTTTCGCCTGTCATCTGTACGCAATACATCCCCCCGGGGGTTGACTCAGGAGAATTCCTGGGAAATGCTGGCTAGGATCTGTACTTAGGCAGTCTCAACCACGGGGGCATATAAGTTGGCTTCACAGGACTAGAGCCCGAGTTTATTCTCAGGTTGGTTCAGGCTTGGCAGGGACCGTACAGGTACTGTCTTGTCCGTTCCTTTGGCTGTGTGTGGAGCTAGATCGGAGATCACCGACTAAGTCGTCGGGGATTTGGCCCTCATAGTTTCGATACGGGGACCATGTGTCCCATTGGCTTTCATACGGCCGGGCCGGGACTGTGGGGTCTGCGTCGTCGGCGAGGAGGTCTCAGGAGCTTGGATAGTTCACCTCGAAAGGTAGCCCCAGGACGAGGATCCATCTCTTGCGTTCTGCGTTCTGTACGCATGACTCAAAAATGATTAACCGCAGAACGCTGAAATTTTGCATATGGGATTGCTATGACATCTAGTTGCGCACCTCCCTTTTTTTATCGCAATGTGTCGCATCAAATGTGTACACACACACACACACACACACACATACATAAGTATACAAACACACCTTCTTAACTGGCTCAGTTGGCTCTAGCTTTTTTATTCTTATATGTTGTTAAATTATACGTTTTTGCTCTAAAAATTAAAAAAAAGATTGAATTATTTTGCTCCCGTATTACGGTTAAAATTTGTATGACTATAGATTATAGTTATCATGCATGCAATAGTTGTAGAATTATCAACAATTTAATTATTTAAATAAAACTAAGCCTAATATGGTGTGAATTGTTTTACATTTAAAATGTTTAATACTACTGTGAATTAAATGAATTGGTGTACTAGCTTCAATGTCGTTCTGCTGACTGGGACCAAAAGTTAACTTTAAATTTTGGCGCACCGAATATTTTATCTTTTCGCCGTTGGCCAAATTACTTATTTTTGAGTAAAAATTCTGATTTTAGTTGCAAAACTTGTTTTTTTAATTGTTTTTAACTGTATTCTGTGTTTAAGACTTTGTTTTTTACAATTTGTAATGAAATGTTTTGAGCTTTATGTATTTTTGCCTTGCCGCGGAGTGAGAACTGAATTGATTGAATGAAAACATATCTGTAATGAAATTCAAGGAATTATTTCTTTGAATTTCATTATAGATATGCAATAAGATTAGAGATATATAAGTTTAAATGAAGAGAACCTGAAAAATGTGCATAATTTAATACGCCGTACAATGAAGTCATATTGTGTCCACGTCATATTTTTTAAAAATATGTGCAGTTTATGTAAATTAGAATATATACAGCATTACAATAATTCGAAGAGATATTTCTAACGATATACGTTATGCATTTGGCAAAGAATCATTACTTTATTTATTTTAACAAGTACACATAAGGATGTAAAAATGCGATATGTGAAGGATCGATATGTCTGCTTCTTTATCTTAAACCTCGTTTTAATGAATGCACTTTTGTCACAATATTTTCTTTGAACTGCACGAAATAAAAATATAAAGAATGCGAAATATTTCAACTGACAATCCGAAAGACTTTACACTTAAATTTTTAGGTATTAATAAGCCATTATTTTTAGGTTAAAGCTGCTAATGGTACATATGTATTTATTTATATAGGGTAAGCAAAATCAAATGAGAACTTTAAGCTGAATACGGCTCTGCTATCCTAAACATTTATTCATTATAAGATTAACTTGTTTACTTACTGGAATGCATGTAAGGACTATCAATGATTTTATCTTAACATATAGTGTGGTTAATCTATACTATAGTCAATGATTTTATCTTGGTGTATACAGCAAAAGGAATGACGCGGTTGTTTACCTAGCTAATCCCCTAGTGATTGACTGAATTACAGTATGTATCATAAGTACTAACTGAACCGAAAAAGATGGAAACATCAGAATACTGAAGCGCCACTAATGATGCTACACACATTCAATAGTTTCGGAGGAACAATTATTTCAATCAAATTTCTGCCTTGTATACCAATGAAAGAAAGACTCTAAATTTTCTTTCCTTCTTTCGTAAAAAATTATGACTTGTTCGTTTTCAACCAATCAGGTAATAGCATCTAATTCCTTCTCATCATCATAACGGAAAACCAGTTTTCCCTAAGGTAATCCTAAAGACATTTGTAGTAACTTACTATTTTATATTATCTGATAAAGCAGTCTAAATAGTTGTTCTTTCGAAATATTTTTAATGTGTGATATACCCTTAACTGTCAGCCGACTAACAACATTTATTAATTTTATTGCCGTCTGAAGGTCTCCTACTTTACCCCAGTTACGTGGCCTGGTATACAAATATACACTAGCAAAGATAAAAGCTTAGCCTATTCGTTCTGTTTGTACCTTCTTCATTAGGAGCCATGCATGTAAGCAATACGTCTCTAAAACTTTAAACATCGTATTTACGACAAGTAAATTTAGTAGTAAAATTTCTTCGGACATCCCATCCGTATCGCCAGTTTGAGATCACTGTTGTAGAACACATCTTGTAAACTAATAATGTAAAATCTTGTGTTTATATTGCAGAAAATACTACTTCACGAAGACATTCAAGCAGCCAATCCGATCACTTGGATCTAAACCCTATTCGCATTAAAACAATAAAAATAATAATAGTAAAAGAATAATGGAGTACATTTGTATATATAATGCTATTCACTACATGCACAGGAAACTGGATTAGCTGTTTTGCATCGGGAGAGACCAAAATCTTATCCCATCAAACATCTAAAATGCCAATGTTATCGAATTTCTATGGATTTTCTTCCCGTCTGTGAAGTAAAATGCTACAACGTTGCTAATAACTTATTCAAATGATTATTTTCCTTTTGGGGATCTTTATGCAGTTTCACCTATTGGGTGCAGTTTCCCCTTAAGACAGGATTGTAAGTGTGAGCCTCAATAACTAAACGTTGACGTTAAACAAAGGAGAGGGAGGTCACTTCGAAAGAGTGATTGGCATGTCATTTAATTACTTGAGTAAACAATGAGGCATGCACTAACGTGATAGGGAAAAGCATCAGGTAGAAAATAAACGTAGGTGTTCGGGCAACTTCGCTGGGAAATTGTTAACTATCCATATCTTAATCAATAGTTTCTATTATCAGATAGCTACTGAAACAATCCATAAACAGAATGAATTAAAAAAATGCAGTTTGAAGTAACGTATACTTATAAAATAAATTTGAATGTTTAATCTCTACATTTAGAAGATAATCATAATCACTTTCCTAAAGGATCATCATTAATAACTGGCACACTGGATCATCAGCTTGTTAGCTCCCGTCCATGGAATAAAAATAAAGAAGGATTAGGGCTTACTGTAATGTCCTACGGGATTTAATTGGACAGAACTGAAATAAGAACAGGAACAAGGAGGAAACGTACAAGGTAGGGACACTGCTATAGAAGTATTGTAGCATAAGATGGGCACGCAAATATAATTAGGCCAGGTGACAGAAATAAGAAGAGACGTATAGAGGAGATTGGTGCAAATGTTTCAACATTACGCAGCAAGCAAGAATAATATACAAAATTCAGTTAACAAGAATGTACATGAATATGCGCAATAGCTAGATATTTGACATCTTCAGCTATATAGTGTATATATATATATAGCTGAAGATGGTGCTTTACTAGTTACAAAATATTACAATATGGCTTGTGGTATTAACTAATAATTTTTGTCTCCTCGTAATAATGAGAGCATAGATCTTAATGCAGACTACTGCATGTCTATTTTTGCAGATGTTAACTGCCCATACACGACAACTTTCAGCTGTTCGCTTTTCGAGACGATAGTTCAAGGTAAATGGGTAATCAGGTATATAGAAAATGATAACTGTATAGAGTCATTAGGATATTTTGATGCAGGAGACGTGGAAAATGTGCAATGCTCTCGCCGGGACTCGAACCAGGACCTATTAAAAATGAGCCTAGTGTGCTACCATTACACCACAAGGGCATGCTGGAAGGAGGAAGAAAACACTTCGTATACTCCCCCTTTTAAAGGGTTAATGGGGCTTAGGGGACCTAATCGCCAAATCCTAGTAGCGAAGGATTATCGTCCACCACCATTTAGCTTGAGAGCCAACGTAGAATCATTAGGTTAAACCAGGAGACATGAAAATGCTCAATGCTGACACTGGGACTCGAACCTGGACCTCTCAAATTCGCGTTGAGTATGCGACCGTTCCACCAGGAAAGCCAGCTGGCAGGAAGGTAAAAATGCCTTATAACTGTAAAAGTCTAGGAACAGTATCTTAGACTGCATCATGTGTTAAAGCTAGCGGATCCGATAAATAGAAAAGTTGGCACTCGCATGCTTTATTATTAAAATGTTATTTTTCTGTTTTGAGAGACCCTAAGTACATGGTACATGGCCAACAGGATTAAGCGCCTGCCTACTGATGACTTTCATGTAAGTGTTACTGCAGCCTTCAAGCTTGTGATAACCAACAGTCTAGGATTTAGCGTGGGAAAATTAGAATAACGTTTGGGCATTTTATGAACAATTAACGAGGTATATGTAGTGATATGTTAATTTATGTGTCACACAACTTTGAGAATGTGCCTATCTTTGGCGTATAAAAGTGTTTTACTCTAATGTACATTTCGTTTTATGAGCAACTTCAAATTGCGAAAAATCATTTCTGAACATGCTGAATTAAAAATAAAAAAATTATGCAAGATGGCAGGGTGATCATGAGATTCATATTCTTTAAAAATAATTTACCGCAGTTTGAAAAAGCCTACTATACGTGAAATAAAATTAAAGCAACTTCAATTTAAGAATATTTGACATTTTCGTGTTGCGGATCGAAAATACTGAATTAGAGGCACTCGGTGTTATTGTATTATGGCTTGGGATTTTGGATTCATTTTAACTATCGAATTTTTACTCCGCTAATAGTAAACTAATAATAGTAAGGAGATATAACATGACTAAGTTAAAAATAAATCTAGGTTTTATAAATAATGTGTTAAACATAAGCTTTAGCTATATCCTGTCCATACCTGCCTTTGATTATTTAAAAGTTTCTACATATTATTCCACTGTTTCCTTATCCGTCAATTCTTTAAGTTATATATTTTACATAAATCAGACAAAAGTTATTCGGTAATAGTCTGCACGTGAATGCAGTGTTAAGTATAAACATCAAACTGAACTGTTATATTGCATACAAAAGGCGTACTACACACGGTATACGGATGTAGAAGGCACACCAATCATAGTCTGAGCACAATCAGCAAACATTATTATTATGAAAGTAAATTAACTATGGATGTTAGAATTAGGATTCCGGTTCTCGAAACTTAAAAAAAAATACGGAAATTTAGATTCAAACATTTTAAACTTAACTTTGTGTGAGCTTTATTTCTGAAAATACTGATTCCGAAATATTAAATGCTATATGAGTTTACAACGAATTCGGCATTTATTATCATGCTTCTCAGCCTTATTATTTAAAATGCAATTATTTCGTTGAGGCGTTAGAACCCAAGACTTAAACTTCAAAGCTAATATAATATATTATTATTTTAAGATAAAAATAATGACCAAAAGTTAGAGAAATTTAGAGTAATAAAGCAGTTTAATTTGCCAAACAGAGGAGGTATTTCTCCCGCCTTCTTTACATGCCTTTGTGGTGCAGCAGTCAACACGCTCGGCACATATGTGAGATGGCCATGGTTTGAGTCCCAACGAGGCGATTGCTCATTTTTCCTTTATCCTGCTTTTAAAAACTACATAATGTCTCCACAATGCCCCCTGAACAAAAAGGAGTGACTATTGATTCTCCACCACCAGCATTTGGCGATTGGGTAACCTAATCCCCAGTCACCCATTCAAAAACGGAGTATATAAAGTATTTCTCCCGCCTTCTTGGCATGCCTTCGTGGGGGGTAGTGGTCAGCAAGCTCGGTGCGTTTCCAGAGGTCCGTGGTTCGAGTCCCTGCGAGGGTATTGCTCATTTTTCATCTCTTCTTATTCGCTCGAATAAAAAGGGGTGGATTATGATTCTCCACCATTAGGATTTGGCAATTGGGTCCTCTAATTCCCAGTCGCCCTTTAAAAGGGGGAGTATATAAGGTATTTCTCCCGCTTTCTTGGCATGCCTTCGTGGTATAGTGGTCAGCACGCTCGGCGCGTATTCGAGAGGTCCGTGGTTCGAGTCCCAGGCGAGCATTGCTCATTTTTCATATCTCCAGCTTTAAAAAAAGTACGTAATGTCTCTACAAACATAGTGGACCCCATTATGATTTGTGAGTGGTTAATTTTCTAATTTTTCTCAATAGTTAACTACTAAAAACTATGATCCTCTGTTTTATATAGAAGTGCTTATTTCGTATTTATGGTTATATATTTTGTAATTTTGTATCCATGAACGTTTAATGGGTAAAAATAGCTAAATTAGAAGCTGAAATATGGGTAGAAAGTCATTCTGACAGTCCTTAGCTACATCTCATTTACATGGCGACTTTCTGGAAGTCTCTAGAAAGCATAATTTCTAAACTTAATAAGTGATTTTTCCTGATGCTTTTAGTGATCAGAAAAATAATCGCAGCTGTTAAATTATTCTGCATGACTTACAGATAGAGAATGAGTGCACATAACTGCAATTCACATTTGCATGCACCTAGTTCTGCATGATTCTTGCTTACATTCCATGTGTTTTAAACCGAACTTACTATAGAGCTCCTATGTGTCTACATAATCATTATTGATATCTCACATTTGCGGAGTAGTTTTTATCGTTTCTGTATGTAAAGATTTTAGCTCAAAGGGGCGGAAGCCAGGAAGGGCTATTAGTTCCAAAACGGCATTTTGTAGCTTTTCACTGTAAACGGCTAATCACTTTTTAAATTTTTGCTATCAAATATTATCATCCTGTATTATATTTACAGAAATTATGTAATAAAAAATCTGCATAAATGTATGCATGTTTCTCGCATAGTGAAAAAACAACGGTACCTAGAGCCATCCAATTTTGAATAACGTAATCCTCCACTCGAACTTGGCCACCTGGACGCCCGAAATTTGAATTTCGAATTTGTTTTATTATCTGTATCATATTTCATATTTCATAACACTTTAACAAATCCTTGATTAACAAACTCAACGATTTCAAATCGAGCAATGGCAAAACTATAAGGAAAATAAAAATTTTTATCTCCAGTGCGAAAGACTGTCAATCGGAAATTCTAAAGATATGCTGTTTTCAAATATTTTGTGATATTGCTATTGAATTCCCTTTTATGTGTTTTAAGGGCGAAGAACATGATATTTAATAAATAAAGATGACACAGATAAAACGTTAAAATCTGAAAGCTTTCAATTTTTTTTTCTTTTTACCCTGCTGCACATTCTTACAGTATGCAGTTTACTTATACTCTACAGGAAATATTCTTCAGTTTTATAGTACATGGTAGAATATCTATATTTATGAATATTTATATTATCTTTTCCTTTCCCGTGAAATTCTTGGAGTTTCGGATGTTTTCAGGTCACGTCTCTGTTCACCGGCCTAGGGGTCAGACTCTTCTGGATACTGGATTCTCCCTTATCATGTGATTAAGTTCTTAGGTTAGCTATCATTCCTAGCGGTGCACTGAAGCTTCTGAAAGACTTACGAACCCTTAATTTTGGCTTCAAAAGTCAATGAGATTTAGTGCCATTCAAAACATTAGATTGTGACTCCTGAATTTAGACTTATGTTTTAAAGTTTATTTAAATAACATCGGTAATCTTCGACATTTCGGGTGAATTACTGAGACGTTTTCACGTCTTTGCGCATCCCCGTGCTTGAGCTATTCATAGCTGTTTAATTTGCTGTGTGCTATAATTTATACCAATAAATTTTAAGCTATCTTCTGATTACTTTACACAGGTATTGTAGACACGTCTACGAAATCGTAACTCGCAGCAATGTTAAATGCGTACCACAGTATAAAATTCTAAAACATTTCTTTTCATTTTATCTAGGAATCCCAAAAGTAAGCAATTAACAAAGTTTTCAGTCACTGAGGTCTAGACAGATAGGAAGTTTTGTTATTAAGTTAATTATATATCCAGGCCTAAAAGCCTAAAAATATGCCTTCGCCAACCCACAATTTCCAGCGCAATTTTAACCTAAGAAAACTTCAAGAGCTCACAATGCATACTAAAACCGGACAGCAATAAACGAATTTCTAAAGAGTAGGCAGACATTGCTAATTTTCTTTTATAAACTTAGATTCTCGTCTTTAATTTAAACTTCAGGAGTTACCTAACTTCATGTCAGTATAAGCCGCATGTTGGAATTCGGAAAAGTTAGAGAGCCATTACTACATTTTCCTGTCTATAATTACATCATTCTAAAAGTACTTAAACGGGTTTCAAATGGAAATATATGTCTGATTCTAAACAATCAATCAATAATAATTCTCGTTCAGCATCTCATGATTTGCTGAATACTGTGAGCAATTTTGTGGTATTTCTTTTTCCTCTAATTAAAGCTTCTTAAGTAAGTAAAAAGTACTAATTTCCAGCTTTTAAATACTCAGATATTTCGCGATATTTTATTGTATTAATCTATCACAGCTTTGTAATGCTCATGAAACTTTGAATTATTCTTTAATCTGCTCAAATCGATTTTCTGTATCTTCAAAATTATTCCGTAATTCCTCTGCATGTTCGTTCCACCACAAACAAATAGTATATCTTTTGTCCTCAATTTTTACGGATTCTCGAAATTTTCGAAAGAAAGCATCATCTCCTAAGCTGTGATGAGCATCAGATTTCTTAGAGGAACTCAAAGGTTTCAACTGCCATATATTTCTCACCAATTCGAATGTCGAATCAATTTATAAATTATTTTTATCTTCCGTCAAATTCTGTATACTATTAGAGGCTTCTAATGGTTTACTTGGGCTTTCTTATCCACTCATAGATCACTACAGTTTAGTTTCTAGTGCTGCTAATAATTCCAAAATTCGAAAGATCTCTCCAGTAAAGCATCCAGAAGCACGCAGCCTTCCGTTCGCAAAGCATCCAAAAAAATTCTTCCTTTTAAAGACTTTTTCTACAAAACTGTTTTGAAAATTTTCGTAATGAACAAGAAATAAAATAATCGCGTTTGAACATTGCTCAGTTTAAATTTACAGATAAGTTTGGTAAAATGAAATTAAATGTATTAATTACTTTCTTTCGAACATTGTGTAGTTTTATTTATTTTATACATATATGCCCACCGAAGCGATAACAGAAATACAGCTGTAAATGAAGTCTAGCTCTTGATGAGGTGCAGATCCTGCAAGTAAATCGATACAGATTTGTTTGCATATTTATTTGCCAAGAATAGTGATCATCAATATTCCTAGTAGCGCAACATAAAATCAAACATATCTATCCTGAAGATAAGTTGATGGCAAAACAAACACGGTTGAACGTAATTGAATGATATGTCCTATATTATTCTCCACTCTTCCTATATTAAAATTCTTGCTTTGAACAACAATTTCAACCCATCTTTCTGAAAAATAATTACATAAATTCTTAATGCTTTTCGCACAAACTTAAGTAGAACAGAAAATCTTCTCAATTAATAACGAACAGTTTCTCTTAAAATTACTTATATTGTTACGAAATACCCAGCTGCTGTAAGATACTTCCTCGCAAAAGGAGTTTAGGGTTGCCAGAAAGTGGAAAGGAAAGGTAGGGTTGCAAGATTTATCACGGAATGGTCCATGTGGCGATATGCCTCAGACAGAGCGAGAACATTCTAGAACGAATTCTTACCGGTTTTTCCGAAAATGTTCTCCAAGGCAGGTCAAAAGCTATATATTACTCCGCCTTTACGCGGAGTGGAGAGTAAGTTGAGTTCGATAGAAGTGTTTTGAGTTCCGAGAGCAATGGACTGAGTCGGGAGCTATAGTTTAATGTTCTTCCGTGAAGCTGTCTTCATTATAGCCTGATAGCCTGAAGGCTGTGTTGCTGATTGTTTCAACGTGTTTGTCGTAGTTTTTGGACGATGGTAACACATCTTTGGATCTCTCCTATATAATACTGATGAATAAATTGTATTTTATTCTTCTTCAAGTGTTCTCGTCAACCACTCCAAATCCACGAACCCTAGAATGTAACAATATTAACCTCATAATATCAAAAGTTTTGAACTAACAGTCATAGAAGAAAATCTCTGTGCAAACAACCTATAAAGTCTCTTAATATCGGAATATTATTTCACCATTTAAGTATTTTGAAGAAAGAATTTCAATTTCAGTCATTAATTTTATATTTCGCATACGTGTCTCTACCATACATAAAGACAGCGTCTCAGATGTTTATTTTCTAAAATAAATCGCTAAAAATGAATAAAATGATTATTATTCATGTTTATTATTTTCCTTGCGTTATCTGAAGCAAAATCCCATAATGTGTTTAGAATTGCTTTCTAATGTCATTTAAAAACCATTAACAAAATGTCTAAATGCAGGTTTTCATTTTATCATCGAGCAGATTTTGCGTGCTTAATATTAAAATTCCCCTGTATAAATCTTTGTAAACACGTGTGCATCTAAAACTGGAAACAAATAAATAGTATGCTGCTTCTACTCATTAGAGTTTTAGAAATCGGTTTAAATTCTTTTCTCTTTTAATAGAAATTTCTTTCTACCAAGCAGAAATGGAAAAATATGAGGTGCTTTCCCCCTCCTTTCTCACCAAACTATGTACTTTGGTGAGGGAGGTATATCTCACGGTTCAAAAATTCGACAATCAGTTTTTAATGAATGACAACGAATTATGGTTCCCCACAACACGTTTTTTCTATTTTAACATAGTATTACGCTTCTCTATAATGGTCGTAGAAATGCAAAAATTAAGACGCTATTGGAGGTGAGCCCAAATGCTTAAATCTTTTAACCTACAAATGTTGCAATCAATCTAAATAAATACATCATTAGGTAGATAAAAGATCACATTAGCACACACACACACACACATACACATACATGCAAAATTCAAAATAGACATACAGTATTCGTACTGGAGCTCGTCAAAAATAGCAAAATATTTTGGTGACGTCAAAACTCCGCGCGCATGCGCGAATGTGTGTGAGGAGCAAAAAACATCTGGTAGACAGTCAATATGCCCGGGTGATGTCTGCTATATTTTATTTCGCAAGTAGCCTTAATATACTCCTGTTATTATAATTCGGGATTTCAGCTTAGACATCAAATGAGATGAAGAGGCATTTGATTTCATGAAAACTTCATCGTAATCTCAGTATATAAGAAATAACTATCCAAGTACACTTGGCAATTCATTTATAGATGTGACATTTACTAAAAATATAACTGCGGATATCTTAAGTTATGCGTCTTATTTCTTATATCATCGACCAATTTTATACCGAGTTATTTTGAAGGAATAAATGTAATAAATAAAAATTTTTTTAAAAATCTGAAAGCTTTCACATTTTATATTATGCCCAAGAGGGCATTTTTTAAAGTTTTGTGTGATACCTTTATTTATTAAATATCATGGTCTTCGCACATAAACCACATAAAATTCAATTCAACAGCAATATTACAAAATATTTAAAAACAGCATATCTTTAGAATTTCCGATACACTGTCTCGCTCACAGGAGATAATTTTGTTTTTCTTCTGTGCAGTGTTCCCAGTGCTTGTTTTGAAATCGCTGAGTTTCTTAATAGAATATTCGTTAAAGTTTCACAAGATTTACAAAAATCTGAAAGAGATAATAAAACAAATTCGAAATTCAAAATTCGGGCTTTCAAGTGTCCATGTTCGGTTGGAGGACTACATTATTCGAAATAGGATGGCCCTAGGTACAGTTGTGTTTTCACAATGCGAAAAACATACATGTATTCATGCAGATTATTTATTATTTAATTTCGTTAAATATAATATACATGACAATAATATTTTTAGCAACATTTTGAAAAATGAAACAATGCAGAAAGCGAAATGACGCGAAACGCCGTTTTGAAACTAATAGCATTTGGACCACTGTGGCTAAAAATAAAATATATGTGCCTGTAAAATTTTTTGATTGTTTCATTTGTTCTGTAGCATCGTCACGCTTCAGCTGGTAAACCTAAGTATTAAACACCAGCGGCTCTAAACTAAAAGAGATGTACCTGCCTCTGATTTCAGAATGATGTCTATGTGCCTATGTGAATGTACGTGACTTTTTTCCTCCACGATAACTCTTACATGGGACATGCAAAATGTCTATTTCTAGTATTTAATTGTTCTATGCTCTTACATAGAATTAATTACATTTTAAACAAGGCTCGACAATCTGAAATGGTAATTTACAGGAAGTTCTATAACTGTCTTTAATGAGAAACCGGTAGAGGTACTGTAATTGAAGCTCGTAAATTTTTTTAATAGAAATATATTAAAGTATAATCCAAAATTTTCATTTATAGGATTTAAGACGTTTATGCCAATGGGAACAAAATTTATTAACCGGAAGTGACACTGTATGCGAAGTTCTGAACAAACTTAAAAACTTCGTAAAATTATATTCTGCAAAATGTCTCAGATTTGGTATTTAAAATAGGTATTTGAGTGAGAACAGCGTATAAGCATTAAATATATAGTTCGAATTATGCAAAATGTAACGATAATGAGTTCATCACGGATGCGAGATCACGTTATGAAGAAGCTAAATATATTAAACTCAGTCCTCAATTACTTTTGTGTTAAATTTCACTTTTATTGTATCGCTTTTAAAATAAAAGGTTGCTGGCACCGAGTGATATCTCTATATATTACTTTTAAGAAAATACTACAGTAAATATAATTATTATAGCGAATATACACAGTCCAGTCACATTAATGTGACCACCACGTACTTTCCATGTCAGAGTTAAATAACCAATCACAGAAGGCAGGTGGCAGCACAGTGCAGTTGAGCGTATATAAAGGGTGTGTGAGGGCTTCGGAAAACATTTCAATCGTTGGCGTAATGCAGAAACGAAGCGATTTATCCGACTTCCAAAAGGGCATGATCATTGGCTTTCGGGCCAAGGGTGGAAGCATTTCCGAAACGGCTGAGTTTGTGAACTGTTCGCGTGCCGCCGTGGTAAAAGTGTACCGTGCATGGCAAAATGGGACTGTCCAAAATCAGCGACGTGGCAAATGTGGTGCACCACGGGCCATAGATGACAGAGGCGAACGACGGTTGCGGAGATGCGTTCGGGCAGATAGACGGGCTACCGTTGAGCAACTGACCACCAAAATGAACCAAGGGGCTACCAAAAGTGTCTCCCAAAGTACTATTCAGCGAACATTGCTGCGTCTGGGCCTCCGAAGCAGACGCCTGGTTCGTGCACCTATGCTGACTGCTGTTCATCGACGGCGAAGGCTAGAATTTGCACGCCAGTACAGCAGCTGGACGTCCACTGAGTGGCGACAGGTTGCGTTTTCGGATGAATCGCGTTTTATGCTCCATCGGACAGATGGACGTTGGCGTATAAGGCGTGAAACCTCTGAAAGGAACCACCCTGCAACCATTGCCGGAACGGTCCAAGCTGGAGGCGGGAGCATTATGGTCTGGGGAATGTTTTCCTGGCATTCTCTAGGTTCACTGATCATTGTGGAAGGCACAATGGATCAATACAAGTACGCATCTGTCCTTGCGGACCATGTTCACCCCTACATGCGCATTGTTTTTCCTCAGGATGATGGCATCTTCCAGCAGGACAATGCGAGGTGCCATACAGCTGCCAGTGTACGTGCGTGGTTCGAAGAGCACCAGGATGAGTTTACCGTCCTTCCCTGGCCAGCAAACTCACCTGACTTAAACCCAATCGAGCATCTGTGGGACCATCTCGATCGAGTTGTTCGCGCCATGGATCCTCAACCGCGTAATCTAGCGCAGCTGGCCACGGCATTAGAGTCGGCATGGCTCAACATCCCAGAGAACACCTTCAGGGACCTATGTGACTCTCCTGCACGTCTCGCAGCAGTCCGCTCTGCGAAAGGTGGTTATTCTGGCTTTTGACAGATGGTCACATTAATGTGACTGGACTGTGTACATTGCTGGAACCAAATGATATCGCCATGTATTACTTTTAAAGAAACAATATAGCACATATAAACAGTATAGCGAATATACAAAGAAATGGCACTTACGTATTAGCGCAATCAGGCCAAAATTCGCATAAATCGCCAAATTTGGCGACCCTTCTTATGGCAACCCTACGTGTTATAAGTGGTTTTTCGTAAAGAAATTATTTTGCATAATGGTTAGATCGAATGCCCTGAAATACTTTAACTATGGGTATTTGGGATCTGCCTGCGAGTGAAAAAGATGTTGTTGAATTGTTGCAGGGATATGGAATCATACCGAACGAACGTACTTGTAAAAATTCTCATAAAATGAAACTGTATTTTGGAAAGCAAATCTTCTGGAAATGTAACGTCGGAGATTGCAATCAACACTTGGGTGTGAGAACCGGAAATTGGTTTGAAGGTAGCCGAATTTCATTTGTGACAGCGGTGCGCTTCATTTATTGTTGGTGTAAAGAGTTAACCTCAATTAAATATTAAATTTTGAGAAGAGATGGGAATTGCTGATAAAACTGTTATAGATTAGAATAATTACATGCGGGAAATATGTGCCCTTGAAATGGATGAAAAAGAAAGAAAGCAAGTAGGCGGCGAAGGACTTATTGTGGAAATAGACGAAAGTTTATTTGTAAAAAGAAAAAATAACAATGGGCGGGTACTACCACAGCAATGGGTTTTCGGCGGAATTTGCCGAGAAACGAAGGAGACTTTTTTGGTGACTGTACCTAACAGAAGCGCCGTTACCCTCATGGAAAAAAGTTGCGAAAATATCAAGGAAGGAAGCATCATTTATTCGGATTGCTGGAAAGGATACAAGACAAGTGAGTTGGAAAATGCTGGATTTCTGCATGGAAGTGTTAATCACAAATATAACTTTGTGGATCCCAACACGGGCGTTCACACACAACATGTAGAGCGCATTTGGGGCTCAGCCAAATGGTGCAACAAAAAACAGAGAGGAACAGCCCGTCATCATCTTGACTCTTACCTTATCGAATTTATATGGCGCCAAGCTCAAGCTGTTAATGGCGAAGACGGTTTTCAATCAGTGCTAAAAGCAATAGCCAAAAGATTTCCGCCGAAAAAATAATTCTGTAACTTATTCAAATTCGAAACCGGAAGGGTTTAATTGATATTTTATATTTTAAAGCAAAATAATATAAAAAACTGTATTAAAAATTATCTGTAATTAATAAATGTACATTTTCTTTCTATTCATACTTTTTTACTCAAACTTACAAATCGCGCCAACCTGGTTGCGATAATACGTAAGTACCAAAGAAAATACATGGTAACTCTTTACACTCTATCGGGAGGTAATAAGTTATGCTACTTTTAAAAATTTTATGATTGTTAAGCAACTGGCTAGTAAATCTAAAAACCTATATGACAAAAGAAATTCTACTATCAATGAGATATTCTTAAACCGAAGCATGAGAAAGGTTGTGTACACGAACAGGTATAGTTATCACGATACACGCATAATTATAGTAGCATATAGTTATCTACCGTCGCATAATAAAAAATCTAATGTGGATCCACATGACTTTTTATATAACTCGTTAAATTACAGTGAAATACGTTTAATGCGAAAACGCTTAACGCGAAATAATACAACGGTCCCGACAAAATACTATGTATTTTCGTGCACTTTTTTTCCCTTTTTACACGAAACGAAAACAGCTTAACACGAAAGGATCTCCCTTCTGGGAATAAACAAAGTACGGGAAACATCAGCCACGCAGGCGACATTTAAGAAGGGTGTGAAATGAAAGAGATGTGATTTCGCTTGTTTCGTAGAAAGGAGGCTAACTTGGCCATGAAATACCCTCGGAATAGCCTGTGACACGAGCCAATTTTGTTTGTTTAAGCTACTTCGACCCTTTTCCAGTGCAAACATCTCCTTTCTCATCAGCTGGCTATGGAATTCGGTGATGATTACATCGCAGTGTGTGTAAAAAACAGTGAGTTTGGTTCGTCCCAAAGAAATGGAGAATTAGGATATGGAAACTGAGCAGACACTTAATGAAATGCTTGACAAAAGTTTCTGTATTATTGGAATGTCCTACTGTATCATAGAAAACTTCGTTGCAGTAGATGATGATAATGTGTGTACAGCTCCAATTATGGCAGACAAAGTCAGTTTGGAGTTTGTTCAATGCTCAAAAAATATTATTTATGCAGATTCCTACGACTAAAATGAAATGAATAATACAAGTCCTGTTCCCACCTCATCGGAAACAAGGAACATCTTGAAAAGTATGCGCAGTTATCTAGACGCACATGCCAATGGTGAAATGAATATCAAAATGGACGACATAGAAAAATTTGTTGACATTTTGATGCTAAAAAAGACAATGTAAAGAAAAATATCAGATTGTTTTCCAAAAACTCAACAAATGTTTTGGTTTTTTCAAAACACTTGAAAATTTTGTATTAAATTAAGTTCTTGTGTATGTTTTTGTTTCATTGATTTTTATTGAATACATACATATTTACATATCTATGTAAACAAAATGTACTCTAATAAACTTAATTTTGTTGAATATAGGTTTTTCTTGGTAATATCCTTTAACAAGAAAAAGCATTTGAGTCCCCTCTTTCGTGTTAAACGTTTTTCACTGTATGCCAATTGTTTGCGAACTTAATTTTATTTCATCGAATTATTCTAACTTAATTAACTTATCTGTCAAGGTAATTTGAAAATGACGTCAAAAAATTGAAAATTTTGAAATTAAATATCCCGGTCAATTCTATCGTACGAGAGTCAAACTTCTTACAATTTTATTTTTTCATAACGATTATAACATTTTCACAAATATGAACCGGAAGAGAGCATTAAAAGTTAGATTTCGTTATTTTGTCTCGAATTAGTTTTTTTCTTTTTGGTATTGCCAAAATATGAATCTTTTAGTTATTCGAAACATTTTTGTAATTGAAAATATGTGACTGCGACTAACGAGTGCAAAAATAAAGGCAGGATAACGACTTTTAGGAAGGCTAAGGGGTGAGTGGGTATATATATGTATAAATTAATTAGATATATATATTTAAATTAATAATATATATATATATATATGTGTGTGTGTGTGAGTGTGTGTGTGGTGTGCGCTCGAACTTCTTGTGAGCTTTATTTAAGTCTTTTCGCCTAAGTTATATAAAGTTTTAAATTCCTTGGTTTATTTGCTATATGTTTAAAGGTAAAAATTTTTTATTTAAATTTTTCACAGAAATATTTTATTTTTTCACATTCACTTTCAATTCTTTAAATAAAATAGAATTCTCTTTATATAACGTTCAAGATTCTAATTAGAATTTACTTTGTTTTTCGCTTGCTTTGGGAAAGGGCTAGAAATTTAGGATGAACTATTATAATTCAAATAAATCAAAACGGTTCATCGGCTAATTCTGGATACAGAAAAGCAAGGATTTTTGTAGAAGACAGATTTAAGTTGATTTCAGTGTTCCTCCCGCTGACGAAGTGGTATTGAAGTTGACTGAATCCCTCTTCTGTTTGTGAGCATATTTCTTTCAATTCCATTAATTTATGGAATTGGGATATCGCTTGTTTGAAAAGCTTTGGTTTTACCATTTTTACATTCTTTCTTACATTTAATGGATTTTTTTAAAAACATTTTAAAAAATATTAATATAATTATATTAATATAAAAATTAATAAATATTAATTATGAATTTCAATTTTGTCTTTGTGAAAAATTAGTTCTAAATTTATTAATTTATGTCTTTAATGATATGTTTAAACTATTAATATATATGTACACAGGGTGACACAGAAAAACGGAAAATACGTAGCTGCAGCCATGTACAGTTGGCAGCACTGCGGAACATCCGCCCTTAGCTGTCTTCTGTCGAACGGTCAATAGCGTGCTTTCGTCATAAAAATGTTTTACATAAATAAGGATACAGTAAACAATTTTCCACAACTTCACGTAGTTTCAATAGGTTCCAATAGTATGACTGAACCTTTTTTCAACTATATGGCTGAACCTGGTTCAATCAGGTTCACCATCCTGATTTCAACCTGGATAGCGCGACAGCCTGGTTTCAAGAGGATGATGCGACATCGCATACTGCAAGGCAATCAATGGATTGCTCTGCGAGAATTGTTGGGCAACTGTGTCATCTCAAGAATCAGTGATACTTGCTTCCCCGGAAGATCATCAGACTTATCCGTTTGTGTTTCTGTCTTGTCAGGCTACCTTAAGAGTAGCGTCTGCCCGACTCAGGCAAGGACACTGTATGAAATGAAACAAAGATTTCAAGACGGAATTCATGGTATCCCAGCTGAGATGTTGCAGCATTAGCATTCAATGAGGAACTCAACAGCAGTTTGGAAGTGTACACACGTACAAAAAAACGTCATCTTTCAGACATTGATGACTTGGATAACTGTTTCTTCAGAGGCAAGTTGTAGTGGTTAAGTTGTAAATGCAATTATTTTACTGGAGTTCTTCTATTTTTATTCGGTTTCCCATATGTTTCCATTTTTCGTTGCCACATTGTATATATATATAAATTTAAATTACGTTCATAAAATGTTGATTTTATTACTCACGGAGGTTTTATATCCATATAACTCACTTCTTTTCTGTCTTTAATAATAGCAGTATACACCCTGCATTTAGAAAAGCAGTGGAATGTCAGAGACCAAATGTTTGTGTAGAAAAAATGGATATATTTGTAAGGTTTTAGTTAAACTACCAAAGTTTAATTTTAATTTGCCTTTTTCTATCTCTTGTCATTTCAACTTCCCGTTAGAATAAGCGCGCGTTTCAGCTTTATGGTAGTTTGAAGTGGAGCCAAGTTCTATTGAAACGAGAGGTAGGAACCTCTCAGTGTGAGAGAGCTTTTAGTCTCAGACCACTGTTACTCTATTCGACGTTCGCCTGACCAGCTAGTATTTAAATTCTAAGCCGTAGCTCTGTTATGCTATTACATATTGAAGTAATTCTAAGTGCATTAGTATTAGTTAAATCTTGCTACGCACCATTTAGTTTAGAGGCCAAACTCGCGTTCATAGCTCTGTCAGCAACGATTACTTAATTTCTAATTAGTTTTAGTTTAAATTATCTGATTGTTCAGTTTAGACGCAAGTGGCGGTCATTATTTTCTGTATCCCTCCCGAGTTGGGAAGTGGCTGTAAATAATTGTGGTTTATAAAAGAGGATTTTAAATCCTTCTTAGGCATAGTTATTCTACCACTTAATCACAGTATTCTACCACAGAACATAGCTGCATTCAGCTCCCTGTTCAAGATCAGGATTTAGTTACTTTCACGAATATGTTTGCCAAGAATATGCACCGAACACTCAGTCCTGACTTATTTACTAACGATTAGGCTTATAACAATAGAATTGGTACAGCTCCTGTCGTTTACTTATTTGATACAGAAAAAAAACTATGATAAAATTAGATTTGAATCTTCTAATCCAATTTTTTCAAGCCGAATTGGCTGCCATCATATTTGCTCTTGAATGAATTGATGAAACCCTGAATGTAAAAACGTATATTAATATATATATATACAGACTTAGTATCTGGTATAGAAGCACTTGAAAATGTCGGTAACACTAATATTTTGGTGGCATTTTTAAAAGATCTTCTTATAAAAGTTGGGAAAATACATGAAGTGAAAATGAACTGTGTGAAACCCCGTGTTGGTGTTATAGGCAATGAGAGGGTCAACATGCTGGCCAAAGAGGCTGCTATGAGTAATGTCGATATTCAAGCATCAAAAAGAATTGTTATTGGTAAAATCAAAATGCGTTCGGAAAAGCGAAATAGAACATTTCGGGGAAAAGGAAAGATTATTTGTTGAACATTGGAGCTTCTAAAATATCAGAATGATATGTAATTTTTGTTAAAATCAAATATTAACTACCGGACACGGGAGCGTTCCGGCGTATATGGAAAGATTTCATTTGCAAAATAATAGCCTTTGCAGTTTTTGTAGCGCTGAAGGCAATGCACGACATTTCGTTGAAGACTGCGTGTTATTTCAATATGTTAGCGGAAAACATGGTAATATTCAAATTCAAAATATGGTAATATTCATGGTAATAAACAAATTCTGTTGCCGTAGGAAAGAGTTTAGATTTGCAAAGGATATTGTGAACCTTACAAATGGCAATAGAACAGTACTGGTAGTTTTGGTTTGATGTTTTTAACTGTATTTTTGTTTTAATCTGTGTTGGGTGTTCTGCGTTAACCATGAAGCCGATTATTATCGCCAGGAAGATTACAGAGCACTCGTGTATTGCATTACACTTTTAGTACTGCCAAATGAAATAAAAAAGGGAAATGCACAGCTAGATGTTTCGCATATGTAACGTGAAACGTGAATGGTAGTCATATCTTTAAAAAAAAAAACTTCCACAAATATATCCCTCTTCTAGCCCTCCTTCACTTTTAAACATTAATATCATCTAACTCTTAACATTTAATGTAAGAAACCCTCTAATCCTGAGCTTAGGAGAGGAGAAAAAACAGAAAAGTATTAGGTTGTTTGGTGCTAGTCTTACTAGAAAGATAATGTCAGAAAAATGACCGAATTTGGCTGAGAAAACAAGTTCCATTAATAAATAAGTTTAATAAATCCTCATTTACACAGTTGAAAAATATATTATTAACTTAAGACACTTTTATATCAAATCAAAAGATTTAATTTTAAAAGAGTCTACCTTCTGTAATGTTGTGACAGAATTTCCTTTCAGTATCATAACACTGTTTTTCCTTAACGTGTGTTTCTAAAAATAATTGATTTAAAGGAAAAGCTTCAGCATATTATGCTGAAATTTTCATAGGTTATATAAAGGTCTAAGTATGGCATAAATAACTTGCATTCAAAAATATATTTACAGACCACTGCGTCCCAATTTAATTAAATTCTTTTAAGAAGATATCTCGGGAATATTGATCTGCGAAACTAATTTAAGAAGCTGATCTAAATTTTCAATTTTCCACGCCTACTCAATTATTAAATTTCCCCGACAAGTCAATACTCCCAATGCCTTTAAATTATAAAATTTACTTTATAAAATTTAATTACAAACTATTTCAAATGTATAGTTCTTCTTTAAAGGTTCTTTCAAAACTCACGAATGGATCATAGAAGACTGAATGTCTACCTTTTGAGGAAAGGTAAACATAATTGTTTTTTCATAGAATTCAATTTAATTACGTATTTATGGAATATATAGTTCAAAGAAAATACGTCGGTATTAGAGGTTTAAGCCATAAAAGATTTGAAAACTTCAAAAACATGTACATGTGAAAAATACTTCTCTCTTATTCATTTAGTAACTCTATCGTTTATTACATTGTGGAGTCCTTAGGTTATTTCGATGCAGGAGACGTGAGAAATGAGCAATGCCCTCGCCGGAATTCGAACCACGGACCTCTTAAATACCCGTCGAGCGTGCTGAGCACTACACCACGAAGGCAAGCCAAGAAGGCGGGAGAAATACCTTATATACTCACAATTTTAAAGCGCGACTGGGGTTAGGGGATATAATCTCCAAATCTTGGTGGTGGAAAATCATCATCCACCGCCTTTTTAGTTCGGGAGCCACTTTAGAGTCATTAGGTTATTTTGAAGATGTGAGAAATGATCAATGCTCTCGCCGGGATACGAACCACAGACCTCTGCATTACGCGTCGAATATGCTGACCACTACACCACGAAACATGCCAAAAAGGCGGGAGAAATACCTTATATACTCCCCCTTTTTAAAGGTCGATTGGGAATTAGGTGACCCATTCGCCAAATCCTGGTGGTGGAGAGTCATCATCCACCTCTTATTTAGTTCGGGTGCCACTTTTGAGTCATTAGGTTATTTCGAAGACATGAGAAATGAGCAATGCCGTCGCCGAGATTCAAACTACGGATCTCTCGAATACGAGTCGAGCGTGCTCCACGAAGGCATGCCAAGAAGGTGGGAGAAATACCTTATAACATTACTGCAAGTTGTTAAAAGTACTCCTTTATTGAGTTATCTCAGAAATAATGCGGTTTTTTTTGGCATTTCCTTTATTTTAAAAATAATTTAAACAAAATTCTTTTTAATCTAAAATATACTCTTTTTCATCCGCTGCTAGCTCATGTAACGTTACGATGGGACGTTTGCTCCACCAAGGTTTACAAGATGTCTTCATCGTGCTCTAAACATCACTCAGGAAGAGTGTTTGCTATGCTGTAGTTTGTGGCTTGGAATTTCTGTTAATAACATTGTTGTTGTTACCAAACCTCATTTGTCTGACAATGGTCAGCAAAAGCTCACGATATTCATCGTAGTATGAAGTGAAATACTCCTGTTGTTAGCAGCAATCTTCGGCATCCTACGGACAACAGTCTGACTGTGGTTTGAGGCGACAACATCGCGATAAAAACATCGCAGACGGAAACGTCGTGGAGAAAACGACGTAAAGCGAAAACGTCGTCATACAAAACATCGCGGAAGAAAAGAAAGCAAGGAGAAAATATCGCAGTTCTAAAGCATGTTTGTACAAAACATTGTCGTCGAAAATAAAACAATTCAAAAACTTTTTAGTTTAACAATATCGTCCTCGAAAATATGGTAGTAAAAACAAGGTGTCTACAAATCATAACATGACGATAACATCGCAGGCATGCGTCATTCAATCTTTAAGCGTTGTAAATGTATTAACTTAGAAGTCAATGTATATGTATATTAGCATAATGAAGTTTAAAATTCTATTAACTGCTACTCTCAAAATTATTTTTCTTCTTTTTCAGTCTTTCAATGCTTAAATTTTCTTATTTTTCAGCAAAGATTTGTTATTTAATTCAAAAATGGTAAAATAAATCTGTGTATATTTTATAGATATGCATGTATGTGTATGCATTTGTGTATTTAATGTTTTGCATTTTTGTTGTGCAATGTAGATTTTAAAAGTACTGCATAGCAGTGAAAAACCGTTTTAGTAATAACAGCTTGTTTTAGACGGAATTATAGTATATACATTATATATTTAGGAGTCATTATGCTATTTTGAACCAAAACACATGAAAAATGAGCAATGCCCTGGCCGGAACGCGAACCTGGCCATCTCAAACAAGCGCCGAGTGTGCTACCATTACACCAATAAGGCATGCAGAAAGGAGGGAGAAAAATATTCCTTCCCTTTTAGAGGGCGACTAGAGATTAGGGAACTCAGTCGCCAAATCCTGGTGGTGAAGAATCATCATCCACCACTTTTTAGTTCGGGCACCACTCTAGAGTCATTAGATTATTTTGAAGCAGAAGACATGAAAAAGGAGCAATGCCCTAGCCAATAACCGAACTTGGACCTCTCGAATACGAGCGGAGTCGAGTGTTCTACCGTTACACCACGAAGGCAAGCGGAAAAGAGGGAGAAAATACCTTATACTATAACTTCACTTTGCACTTAGCATACTCATACATACACATACTAATTTCGTGCATAATACTTAATGTAATTACATTTAATGTCTCCATAACCTTTTCTGAAATGGCATATCATATGTTTTTTGTATTGTTTGGTACAAAGGGTCAAGAACAGACAGTATCTAATGTACATTTCATGAAATATAACAAATGCTGAAGTGCTGAGTAGAATGCAACTTGATACTTCATGTTTAAGGTAATTATTTACTAGACATATGAACGCTGGTGAATGTATGAGTACGTTCTGTTATGTGTATGGTTATGGTCTTCCTGATGTGTATTGCTTGCACGTGTATCTACTTCATTTTGCATTTAATAAATGCCGTTCTGCAGATAGCTGTTAAATCCCGTTGAGTTGGTAACCAATTCTGCATGTATATTTCAATTATACCCGGGTAGGGAGCCAACTCGGCGGTTTACAATCACTAACCGCTATCTCGGTTGAGCGATAAAAGCAACACTAACATTGGCTAGTGATTATTGCCCGATCCTCATATACTCCCCTTGTATTTCTATTAATAATTATTTAATTGAATCTCGTCATTTCCATTGAGTTTAAAAGAGTTAACGTTAAAACCAAACTGCACTCTTCAAAAATTCAATTAAGAATACAAGCAAGTCAAATTGTCCATCTGCTTTCATTATAAGCTGATACAGGTAGTTCATTCTGTCATCTTCTTACATTTATTTCCATTGAAATATGCGTTTTCTACGGGATGACATTATTTTAGGATATATACATTTTACGATGTATTCTAAAAAACTTTAAAGTAGCGAGAGGTATTACAGCTAAAATTTAAGCTCTTATTAGTATAGCGAATCAAATCATTTGGCGCAACAATTTCATTGTCTTTGGGCTTTGTAGAACCAGAAGTTACTTTAACTGCTTACGCATCAAAATTTTTGTCTTTCTTGGCCGAATACTTGTTTTCACGCAGAAGCTAATTTTAGTGGCAAAAGTTGTTTTCCTTTATTTGCTTTTAACTATATTTGGTGTTTTAGGATTTTCTGTATTTTATAATTTTTAACAAAGATTTTCTTAGTTTTATGTATTATTCCCTTTTGGTTAAATGGGAAATAAATTAATGGAGAGACATATATCTATACTGAGAGATATATACCGGGTGGCCATAATTAAACTGACAGTGCTCACAGTGTTCTGTAGCGCGATCTATTTGCGAGAATGACGCCGCATTTTGTAGGAAGATTAAACAAGACGGGAGACGAAGGATTTCGCGAAAAAAAAAATTAGTTCCAAAAGTCACCGCTAGGGGAATATTTGGCGCAGTGTAATAGAAAAAAGAGTACTAGAAAATAGAGTGTTAACAAATTCAAATCAATACGGAAAATACCTTTTATTTTGCATTCAAATGGGGTTCAATGCGGCTGTCGTTGTTGTGGAGCACATATTGCATTCTGTGCACAGTATGCACAACAGCAGAAAGTAACATGTCTGCAGGAATCTCCTGTACAGTCCGTGGTATGTTATCCTTCAACGTAGCCAGGTCCTGGACCACTCCTTGATAGACCTTGAACTTAAGGTAACCCCATAGCCAGAAGTCGCTCGGGGTAAGATCAGGCGACCGAGTTGGCCATGCAGTTGGAAAGTAGCGGCTAATGACTCTTTCTGTTGTGAATTTCTGTCGTAGCATCTGTTGCACCCGTACAGCAACGTGTGGAGGGTCTCCATCTTGCATGAAAATCATTTCCCCCAGGCATTGTCTTTGCTGAAGTGCCGGAATGACAAAGCTGTTCAACATGCGGCGATATTTCTCTCCGGTAACAGAACAGGTTTCCGGTCCTGTCGGTGTAATGTTCTCATAGAAGAATGGACCTACGATAAATTCCGCTGTGAACCCACACCAAACAGTTACCTTTGGTGAATGTAAGGGAATTGCTGTGACTGCATGTGGTGACTTGTCATCTCAAATTCGGCAGTTCCGGGTATTCACATTTCCATTCAGGTAAAAGTGGGCCTCGTCTCCCCATAAGATTTTCCACGGCCAAGCAGCATCCACCTCCATTCTGGCAAGAAAGGTGAGAGCAAAAGTCAATCGCTTATCATGGTTGGGGTACAGTAACTCCTGTACACGGCTGATCTTGTACGGATAGAAGTTGCTAATCTTTCGTAAGATTTTCCATTCCGTACTGTAAGGCATATCCATATTCCGAGCTACTCCACGAGAGCTAGAGGTGGCAGCAATATTGCCAGGTCCTCTGTCGACAATCGCCGTGGCAACTGCTTCGATTGTATCCTGTGGTACAGGTTTTCGTCCTCTGCCTGACTGAACCATCAGAGAACCTGTTTTCTCAAACGTCGAAACCATTGCTTTTAGCCCATTAACTAACACAGGACCGTTACCTTTACGCATTTTTTTGTGCATTGCAAAAGCACGAAGAGCGGCTGACGCATTGCACTGGTTGAGGTAAAAGAATCTGACCAGTAACGCACACTAGACTAAAGAAGGAGACATTGCCCAACTTTCAATTCGATTGATTCGAAATGTAACACATTGCCTTTTAAAACCCAAGCAGCTGGCACTGTGCCAATGGATGTAACGTGAAATTTGAATAAAGAACTTCTTCTGCTCAGCGTACGTGATATTGCAGATCACGAGACTTTATCGGTGTTTATGTCAATTTTACGCTTTTTTAAAAGTGTTGCCAATTGCACTTGAACTAAATCAGAAATTGTGCAAAATAAAAGGTAATTTTATTCCGTATTAATTTGCATTTGTTAACACTATTTTCTATTACACAGCTCCAAATATTCCCCGAGCGGTGACTTTTGGAACTAATTTGTTTTTTCGCCGAAACCTTCGTCCGCCGTCTTGTTTAATCTTCCTACAAAATGTGGCGTCATTCTCGCAAATAGATCGCGCTACAGAACACTGTGAGCAATGTCAGTTTAATTATGGCCACCCGGTATATATAATGAGACATATATCTCTAATAAAATTCGAGGATATAAGTTTAAATGAAGTGGAGCCAAAAATGTGTATAATTTAATAAGCCGTACAAGGAAGTCGT
>KK120855.1:51184-69740 GCA_000611955.2 Stegodyphus mimosarum
TTATATATATATATACACACACATATATATATATATACACACATACACACAAGTTATGGTCTGAGCCGAAAATATCATGGACAAAAATATGGAAGCGAAAACAAAGCAAGAGCAAAACAGCATCAAAAAATATACTTCTTCATATCATATTCTGGAGAAAACTAATGAAATGTTTTGTTGAAAAACACAAAAAGAAAACTTTAGAATTCGAAATTTGTTTTAACTTGCGTAGTTAATTACAAAAAGTCATTGCTTTTTGTAAAGGCTTTTATAAAACTGTAATAGAAGGTTTTGTGAAAAATATAGTATAGAAAATATTATAAAAAGAAAAATATGTAACTGCATGAGATTACTTGCAATAAAATTTTTCACTTAGTTATCAAATTATCTGCGATGTTATCATCACAAGATCACTTGTATGCGCTTTATTTTTTACCTTAATACTTCATGCGACGATGTAAAAAACTGCGAAGGTTTTTAACTGCTTTGTTTTCTACAATGATATGTTATATTACGATGTTTTAGAATTACGATATTTTCTCGTTGTTTTCTTTATCTCACAACGTTTTCCTCTTGTGTTGTTTTCGCCATGACGTTTTTTCGTCTGTAACTTTGCTTTTAATAGCCAAAATTTCCTCTTACTAATAATATATGAAAACTTAAATTACAAGTGCGTAACTTAGTATAGAATTTAATATGCAAGACTTTGAAATTAAGTATTCAGCAATATAACGGTACCCTAACGTTCGAGTATCTAGAATCTTAAATAAATCTGATTTTTAGAAATAAAAGCTGCTCAGCTTTTAAATGGGTGACCAAAAATCAAGTATGAAAAGTGAATGATCCCTCATAGAGAAACTGCAATAACCTTTCAAAAAATAGCTCAGACAATTAACAAACTATTTACTTTATTAAAAGAAGTGGAATTAAAAGGATATGAAACTGGCGTAAACTTGCTAAATAAGGCTATGTTCAGCCAGTAATTGCATTTTATTCTTTTGACGAACGATGAATTCTTAGAAAACTGGAAACTATTTCTCTAATGAGCACACTTAAAATTTTAAAGACTGAAAGGTATTTAATAAAAATACTAATCCTCAAACAATCTCAAAATGTCTTAACAAAAACACGTATCATGGTCGAATAACTCTAAATAAATCATCCGTTTGGAAAATCATTTGAAAGAAGCAATTGAAATTCACCAAAAGAATATATCTGGAGGATTTAAATTTGGAAAAAAAGTGCTTACTATGCGGATGTGAAGATTCCCGCCACGTGTATAAATCGGATGGCCAGATAACGCATGGAAATATTTAATATAGAACTTGAACTTTACATCTTACAGCCTGTGCAAAGTATGGCTACAAACGCGTTAATTGTGTGGATATGTAAGCAACGTCAGGTGTACTGCAATGGAAATTAATTGACTTGCAAAAATTACAAAGTTTGAATAAAACATAGTGGCAGTATATTGATAGATCTGAAAAGAATTTGTTACCTAAGTACCAGCATTTACAATCTAAACATAATCACTGTTTCCAAGCGGAACTAATAGCCCTATATGCCGCAATCTGTTACGTAATTTAACAAATGCCATGATTTTTAGTGGTTCGGCCTCTAGCCTATCATATCGGATCATATCGGGCACAAGTAGCAGAAACCCACTGATACACAGTATTCGCCACCTATTGTTCGTTCCTACTCCTAACCGTAATATTCTATGTTGGGTTTCAGCTGGAAGGGTATCATTGGAAATGAACTAGCTGACGATCTAACAAAGCAGGCAGAAAATAACGTCCAAGATGAAGTGATTTCAACTTTCCTTAATATTTCTTACCAGCACCATATCTTAAGCGGACCACTCAGGAGCATGTGTTCAAAAACTGGCAGGAGAGCTGGCCAACAGCTAACACGGGTCGCCGGGCGTGCCTCTTCTTTCCAAAAATAGCAACAGAATTATATAGCAGCTCCTTCACTGACACAGTACTTCTCCGAACGTGGTCCATTCTCAGGTTATTTGTACCGCTTCCGTCGCAATGTCACAGATCTTCACATATGCAGTAGGGCAGAAGTGATCAAATTTTGTGCACAAAAGATCTACTTTGTTCTAAAAAATGCATCGCGATCGATCCGTTGTCACAGGCGTATTTGATAGAAGGCGAGAGACGTGTAAAGCATTTAATATATTAAACTGTTATTATACATGTATTTTACATTACAAGACAAACAGTTAATGGACAAAAATTTAAATATCCAGATAAACTTAAGCAACAAAATTACTGATTGACAATGTTAGCAAAAAATTAAAGAGAAAGATAGAAAAAGAATAAACTTAATGCAAAATTTGAATTTCCATGTCTGTAACCAAGGCATCGTAATTAGATGTATATCCTGACAAAACTAATATTAAATGTGTATTAGTCAACACATAACGTTGTTTAGTCTTCGCTAACTTCAAGTAGGAAAACGCTGTTCTCAGAGTTAAGAGAATGCGAAACAAGAAATAAATATATTACTACATTTGGTGATATTTTTTTCGGTTAACATACTTCCAAAAATCGTCTTCAAATTTTCATTTTCAAGTAACTTGGATGCCAGTTCTTCGCCAACTCAAGAGGCTAGAGCTTCATTTTTCTCTTCAACTAAGGATTTTCCTATGTGGTTACATAAGCATGGTTTCCCCACCCGGAGATGACTTTAGGTGACGGAAATAGTGTGATAAAATTCACGCTGATGCTGGTTTATATTAAAGAACAAAGTATCTATATCGGGAGAATTCTGTACCTAACAAATGCATGGGTTGTTTTGTACAATAATTCTATTTGCACTGCTCATTTATATCTCTACTCTAGTGTATTGTAAACAAAACGCCTTAACGCCGCTCTAATTGCAACTGAAAACTTGGTTTTCTATATATCATGCCGTGTAATCAGTTTCTGCTTTTAAAATTGCCTACGATCGACCAAAATGGTCGCTCGTGATCAGGCGGACTTCAGGTTACTACAAACTTCATAAAGATAACATCTAACGGTATGGGTAACACTTAAACTCCGTATGGGTAACATCCCGCTCGGAGGCCAACTCGAGCGGAGACCAGTTTTCGGAGCATAAACCAAATCCTAACAGACGTTAAGCGAATTCTCACTCTGTGTGAAACAACTGAAGGATTATTAAAAAGATGATAGAACTAATAACTGAACAGTTACAGAACTGCTAAGCAGCTACAGACTTATTGAAAAGACTAACAACTAAGCAACTACGGAACTACTGAAAAAGATTAAAACAGCCTTTTTATTTAATAGAACTTAGAACATAAATGCACTTCTCTTGCTCACAAAAACCAACCACCACTTGTGAGAATGCAATTAAAGTAACAGTAAAATTTAAACTAAAACGTAGGCTAGTGGTCAAAAGCAATTTAAATCGAAGTTGGCTCAAAACTCTAACCGGCACAACAATTTAAATATCGGCAGCAAATATCACAAAGCCGAATATTTACAAATTTAGGCGGAATAGCAGAACTAAAGTTATAAGACATTTCTCCAGGCTTCTTGACATGCCTTCGTGGTATAGTGGTCAGCAGGGTCGACGCGAAACCGAGATGTTCGTGGTTTGATTCGCGGCGAAGGCGTTGCTCATTTTTCATCACTTCTGCTTCCGAAATAACCTAATGTCTCTACAAAGTAACGTAGCTGCGACAGACAAAGACCCGCTTTGTCTTACAATCCAGAAACCTCTGCTTAAATTCTGTCTAACTGGATTTACATTCTGGTGAGGAAACCGAAAGAGGAAGTTATATTAAACGCTGAAATTATCAATAACTGGTTAAATGCAAAATATTAGTAACATTATAAATGGAAAACCTGAAACATAAATGGAACTGAAGATTAATATTGACACGACGGCTTTAACATTAATTCAAATTTTCAGCAAAACGCTCATTTAGAACTTTTTGTTTTTTGTTGTACAAAATATAGAAGATTAGGCATAATTAAAGTCTTTTATGACATCATCTGCTATTACTGTTGCTATTTCCATACGCATTTTTTTCCTTCTATTAGTGTCCGTTGGCAGTTTTGTTTTACGCTGATGGCCTGTCACAGTAATATTCATTTGTCCTTTTTCATTCTATTAATACGTACGCGGTTGAGTTAACTGTTCAGTACCTTCTTTGTGGTTATTAAAAATACCAAAAATGTCATTAAAAAGTAATAATGTAATTTTATTCATAATAAAACATTTCATGTATATTAGTCAGAGTGTGCTCTCTTAGTACATGTAAGACTGAAACAGAAAGTAGCCATGAATTTCTTACGCAGAGATGTGAAAAAAAGTGATTAAATATTAGAATGAAAAACTGGTTACTTAAATAGTTCTATATAAAGTTACGATAAATACACATTCCTAAAACATGAAATACAAAGTGAAATATTCCAGGCAAAATTAAAAGTACTGCGCATGTCAGCGAAGTCTGAGTCAGAAACAACTCCTCCAAAAGACATAAACGTGCTTGAAAATTTTATTTCTATGATACGTGATTGATTCGTGAAGATGGGAAGTTAATGGAAAATCGCTGAAATTCCGAAGAAGATGTCTATTGGAAATTAAATCCCTTTTAGAAGACATTGTTTAGAAGGTAATTTCTACATGGCATTTCCCAAGAGATATTTGATGTCGATCCTGATCAAATGATTTTCTCATAGATACTCTAGACAGAGTAAGTTACATTTTGATAAACAGTTGCGGAGGTTTTCTTATTTCGCGATCTTTATCTTTTTGTGAAGTAAAGGAAGAATTGTAATCTTAATATACTTCGAGTATCATGGTTCAACAAAAATATCTATTTTGCCCGGTCTCGAATCCACTTGAAAGATTTTTTGGGTGATATATGTAGTTACGGATACAATAAAGGACTTTTTTTCGAAAACGAATTGGGAAGTGGATTTAAAATGAATTCAGAAGGAATTTTTAATAACGTCTGTACGTATGTACATACGTATGTCTGTACGTACTTATGAATGTATCTCTCATAAGTATAAAACGATTAGCCGTCGAAATTTTACATGTGGGTCTGCGATAAGATCTATTTGTACGTCTCTCTTCTTGTAAAAAAAATTGATCTAAAGATGCATTTAATTAACGAACAATCGAATTATATTCAATATTTTTATGGTATGATGTCATATATTTTTAGATTACTTATTTCATTTTTGTGAAACTTTGATGAATTTTTGATTAACAAACTGCATGACCTGAAAGCGAGCACTGTACGAAATACAATATTTTTATCTCCTGGGCGTGAGAGTGTCTGTCGGAAATTCTAAAGATAAGATTCTAAGATTTTGTGATTTTGCTATTGAATTGAATTTTATGTGGCCTAAGTTCAAAGCATGTGATGCTTAATAAAATAGACAAAGTTCTTGAGAAACGACTGAAAAAATTGGAAAAAAATATGCCAATATTTAACTCTGCGTCGAGAATTCTAAATACATATATGCTCCTTTTGAAAGTTTTGTGATTTTGCTATTGAATTGTACATGGCGTAAGTTCGAAGAAAACTCTACTAAATAATAAAGCTAAAACGACAAAAAAATGGGTCAGCAGGCGAGAGTGAATCTAAGAGAAGACTTTTAGACTGTGAACTCATCGAGAGTGTAAAGCATCTTAACTGAACCCTTTTGTGCGACTTTAAATTCTGCGATCATTCAGATTTGTTTTTCCTGATGAAAGTGGTGATTTGATAAAGATTTGTGGAAATGATAGACTCGTAAGTGAATGGATTTCAATATAATAACCACTACAAATTTTTGCAGATAGTTTTTATTTAGGCGTAACCACTGCAGTATGAACATTTTATTTATTTATTTTGCAAATGCCAAGCATTAGCGCTTAGTTCACGGACTCTGAAGTACTTTTTAACAATATCCTCATACCAAAAAAGTGCAATACAATTATTTAAATGTTCAAAAATCATAGCCTCATTGGAGTCACACAAAATACAGTACAGTATGCACATAATAAACCATTGTTATTACAAAGAATAATTAAAAAAATTAAGCATATTTTAGACATCCAGACAGAATAATAGTATGAAACAGGACAAATAACCAACAACAGAATGTTTGCTTACAAAGCGTAGGAAAGCGCTAGAACAGCGAGAATTATATTCTTAATTATATTGTTGATATTAGTTTAAGAATAGTGTGATCACTTTAGTTCACGGTAGTGGGGTGTTGCATACTTTTATTATTATTAGTTAATTAAAAACTTATATTTTCTTTATTACTGGAACCTTTAAATAAGTAAAGTGTGATTTAGTTTTCCCATTACGTGCGTCATTAATGTTGTTGTTGTTGTGTCTGTGATAAACTTTGTTTAAATAGCACCATGGGCAAAGATGACAGTCCTGGGAATCTGCAAAATGTTATCATCTTTTGCGTCTTAAACAAAACCCCAGTGTTTAGCAATTTAGAAAAGATGGCTGGACAATCAATAACGTATTCAGTTGTCAATTCTGTGCCTTGCAAGTTTTTGCAGTTTCTGTAGGTTTCCTATCCTCTGTGTCAATTCAGTCCTCTATGTAGGCTAGCGTGAATCATTAATGTTTCAATACTATATTAGTGCTAAAATGGATTAGCATTATAAGAATATATAAGCGTTAGTTTTGTTGTTATTATTATTATTATTATTATTATTATCATTATCTTCATTATTATTATTATTATTAGCCCAGAAGGGCTATTAGTTTCAAAACGGCATTTTGCTTCGAATCACTATAAGCGCTGAATTACATTTCAGACTGTTGCAGGCAAATCTTATCGCTCTGTATTACACACTGATGAGCCAAAACATTATGATAATCCTCACATTTTTCAAGGAACTAGTCTGGATGAGGCGGAGGGCATGTGATTAAGTGGGTTAACTGCTGTTGGAGAAGATAAGGAATCATTCTCGTACTTAATTTTGTGAATGGCGGTAAAGGTGACTTAAGCGAATTTGATGGAGGGTAGATAGATTGTAATGGCCCGAAGACTCGGAAATATTATCTCCGAAACTGCACGACTGGTAGGTTGTTCACGATCTGACGTTGTTAGTATTCATGCAAAGCGGATAAATGACGATGAAACCACCAGTAGACGCCAAGGTGTTGGAAGTCCACTTGTCATCAAAGAAAAAGGACGTCAGAGTCTATCCCGCTTGGTACAGCAAAATCGGCGTTAGACAGCGGCTCAGCTGACAGTCCAATACAATCCAGGTCCAAGTGCAAGTCTTTCGGAACACACAGTTCAGAAGATGCTGTTGGATATGGGACTGCGTTGCAGAAGTCCCACTCGTGTTGTTCACCAAGCGTCAATTGTCGACTACGTATACAGTGGTCGGAGAACATCGCGATTGGACCTTAGAAAAGTGTAAGACAGTTTTCTGGTCGGATGACTCGCGATTTCTCTGGTACGCCGTTTTCCAGGCGAAGAGTTACTCCCCCCTGTACAGCAGCTCATACATAGGCTGGTGGTGTCGGTACTGCGCTTTGAGGAACATTCTCATGGGCGGCTCTGGGATACTTAGTTGTGGTAGAACAGACCACGGAAGCTCCAGACTGTCTGAGCGTAATTGCGGATCAGTTGCACCCTTACAGTAGGCCCTTGCAGTTGCACCCTTAAATGCTTGCAGCAGAACAACGCCCCGTGTCACAAGGCTCGAATTATGTTGGAGTAGTTTGAAGAACATAAGGATGAATTCCAATTAATGACTTGGCCCCCTAACTTGCCGGATCGTACCCCAATCGAACACACTTGGGATGTTATGGAGTGGCAGCTCAGAGCTTAAACACCACCCTGTCGAATATTTGGACTTTGCGTGACCGGTGCTTAGACATTTTATACAACCTGTTTCCAGCCATTTACCAGAACTTGTGGCATTTATGCCGAGCCGAGTTACAGCTGTTTTGAAGGCCAAAGGTCCTGCAATATGTTATTCAGTAGGCGATCAATAAATAATAATGTTTAGACTTTTTAGTGTATGTAAAGAAATTAAAGAATGAAGAATCTGCATGAAGTTATGAATGTTCCTCGCACTGTGAGAAAAAAAGTAACTAGAGCCATCACATTTTGCATAACATAGTTCTCCACCCAAATATGGGTATGTGAAACAATGAATTTTGAATTTCTAATTTGTTTTATTACTTCTTTCATATTTTGTAAAAGTAAAATGAATTTTTGAAAAATTCCAACTATTTCAAAGCGAGCAATGGAATCGGAATAAAACATTTTTATGTCCATCGCGAGAAACTGTCTGTTCCAAAATCTAAAGATATGTTGTTAGCTCAAAGAGACGTTAGCTCAATAGCCCTCGAAATGGCTCTCGAAACTTGTATGTGTGTGTAAATGAAAAAAAAGGCCTCTTTCTGCCGTAATATAAAATCTGAAATCCTTCGGAAGTTTTATTTTTTATGATTATTATTATCATCACCACCATTATATCAATGTTATTATTATTATATAAATGCTGTTATTTTCATTATCATTGCTATTGTTAATATTGTACTAATGTTATTATTACCTTTATCATTACTATTATTATTATTATCATTACATTAACTTCTTTATTATAATTCAGCATCATTGTCCTTCTTATAGTAAAACTGTGATACATTTAATGTGTCGTTTTGAGGCATATATAGAAGGTGGTGGTCGTTCATTAAATTATTCTTACCCGTATCAGATAAAATTTTTAGTTATCTACTTACCGTGCTTCCCCGTTCACAACTCACATACCAACGCGCACTTGGTTGTTGTTTTGCCTTATTTAAAATATAAACATTGCTTGAAAGCTCTACAGCGCAAGTTTTCTGTTTAAAAATCTTTCATTACTTGCGAAGCATTTAAAACCGGTTATTAAATTAAGGTCAGGAATCCCAAAGTGGGCTCAAGTTTGCAGCATATTTGGGAATTTTAGATCATTAAAAGCACAATGCTCATTTGAAACAATATCCGGACAAACAAAATGTGAAGAATTACTTAATGAGGTGTTAACAACCGTGAGAAGAAATTTCCTACACGAGTAAGATCGCCGAGTGCTAGACTCGAAGCAAGGAATAACGAATTAGAGCAGTCTGCTGAAATGATGAAAGATATTTAGAGTAGGAACAAGAGTTTATTGAACCCTCTTTGGAAAGATAAATTGCGTTGTGTTTTAATTTGAAGTTTCACACTTTAGGAATTGATACATGGTATAAATGCATTTATTGATAAAATATATTTATAAAATTAATAGCTAACAGTAAAAAGTATAAATTTATAATTTAAACAGCAAAAATCAGCGTTATATTTGCAAATTTTCACAGGAATAGTTTCAATGGCTTTACTGAACCATCATCCTTAGCTGCCAAAGCGCAAATGAAGGAGATAAGATATAGTGATTAGACAAGATAAGATAAGAATAGGTGGACAAGAGTTAAGCTACTTGCACCATCTATTGATGAAAGGAGAACTAAAACATAGTTTAATTAAAGGCTGAAAGCAAAGATTGATTGGAATTACTGTAGTTAACTAGAACAGAAAGAATTTTTTGAATGTGAAACGAATCTAGAAAATCTAATTCACCAATTAAAAACGTTTTTTGAATAATTTCGGCTGCAGAAAAATTGAAATTGTGATTTTCAGACCAACAATGCTGGGCAACAGAGGAACTCTGTGTTTCCTTTTTGCTAATGTAGGCCTCATGTTCATTAACGCGAAATTTTAAGGCTCTCTTAGTTTGACCAACGTAAATGTAACCGCACTGGCAAGTAAAATACTCCAGGAATTCATATCCGGAATGGGATTCTTGAGTATGGAATTCGAAATTCATTTGATCGGAGAATAAACAAACAGAAACTTAAATTTCTGTAAAATATGGGCAATTTTATAGTTAATTGTTGGAAAGAAAGGAATGAAAACAGAATTCTTGTATTCTCCTAAAAGGAGAATGTGCCTTTTGGTTCATGGATATGAGAATTTTTTAATTGCTTGATTAATAATGTTGAATGAAGCCCCTGTCATTAGCTACTGCTTTTAAATAATCTAGTTCTTGATCAAGAGTCAATTTGGAGCAGCAAACTTGAAGAACACGGAAACATAGGAATAAAATGAAGCTAACTTTTGTTTAGTTCCCCGCCCCTGGATGACATGATCTGAAGTGCGGCGGAAAGCAAACCGATGAAGTTTTATGGTAAACCATAGTACTGAAGTCGTATGTGTTACGTGTGACCAGAATGTCGAATATAAATGTAGAAAGTAGGTATAAAGTAGGCTTCCCTAATAGTATCACGTTTGTCCATGGTTATTTTGGTAACATTAAGGGGTCAGGTACCTTTTGAATGGTAAAATATGTCAAAACATTACTCAAATTACAAGTGATGTATCTCCAAAACTAATAGTCCCATAAAAATGAAATTTCTAACGCATATTGTGGTACTCTTAGTTATGTGTTTAAGATTACTAAATGAGTCATGTGCATTAGTAAAACTTTTAAATAAATATTTTAATGCAGAGCCTTTTTTTTATAGCTAATATTTTGAAATTCACTGTGCGCAGCATTGGAACTATATAAAGCATAAGAGGAAGCCAATTTTTTTTCATATGGTAGAAAGATAATGTATCTTTAAAATGACGGAGATTTATTTTATTTAAATGTTCCTTTCCTACAAAAATAAATTTTTAAAAACAAAATTTTAATTTTCATCAAATTGTTTAGGCATAAATTAGCTACAATTTTAAAAGTTTTTACATAAGAAACATTCTGGTTCGTCATATTATGCATATCTAGCACATAAGCATCCATATAAAATTTGGTGGACTTTAGATTAGCCGTTTCAGAGAAATGCTGCGTGCAGTGAGTAAAATCATAGTTTTGAGAAAATTGACTTTAAAGATAAAAGTATATTTTTATCAAACAAATATGCATTATTAAAGAAACATAAGTGTTCATATTAAATCAAATACATGATATAATTATTTATATAAGGATACTTAAGTATAAAAACATCTAAAAAGAAAATAAGTTCACACAATCGTGAAAATATGAAACGAAAACGTTAACTCACTGATCAAAAAATTTACAATTTTTACACGAATTCATTTTTTTTCCAGGCTAGTCATTTGGAGTTTAATTTTTTAATACTGAGTGGTAATTTAATAAAATTACTTAAAATTCTGCATTCATTATACAATGCATGTTGTAAAAATGGACAATATAAGTTAGTTTCCAAAAACAAAAAAAAAATAATGCGTATATATTTAAAATGCACCAGGTGAATATGTTTTGCTTTTATGTAACATGCTCTCGAGTGTGGATATTACCAGCAAATTTTCTCTTCTTATTTCTACTGCCAGATGATCGTTCTGGCGTCACTCTACCTTCTATCCTATTCACTTTAATCTTAGGAATGAATTTTCGATACAAATATTTAATTATATTATTAAATGAAGAAAAATATATCGAGAAATACAGAATAGAGCACACGCTGTATAATTCGCAAGCAAAACAAACTGAATGAATAAATGAAAGTTAAAGTTAATATATTACTTTCTTCTTCTAGAAAAAGCAGTGAGAATTAAATAATTATTAAATACTATATCCATTTCCAAGCCATTACAAAAAAAATGTTAGATTGCTTTTATAAACGAAGTTTATAACCACGCTTCGCGAGCGCAGCTATAAATATCTAGCTGTCAAAAAAAGGTAAATAAACGCCTCGATCCTGACTTTTGAAAATTGGGCTGCGGTTCTTCCTCGATAACTTTCGTTCTAGTGGGAATTTTTTAATGCGGTTTGTTTTAAAATGTTCCTATTAGTTACCTCTTTAATATAAAACAATAAAAAAATGATTTTTTTTACCATCAAAGGGTACCTGACCCCTTAAACGATGAGAAAAAACCTCTTTCTGAATAACAATTGAATTTAACTCACTGAATGTATATAGGTGCTTTAAACAGCATTTTATTTAGGGAAATGCAAAAGGCTGATAACAAATTGTTCATGATGTCTTTAATGCAAAATGTCATCTGTGAATTTGTTTATGATAATAACAATATTTACATGACATAAATTGTTAAAGAAACATTTTCATACATTCCTGTGCTAACTATATGCGCGTTAACTACACCGGCATTCGCTTTTTTTTTTTTTTTGGTTTCTCGTATTGAACTTTTAACGCATTGCAAAAGTGATTAGTATTCTGTTTTCAATGACTTTAAATTTTATATAATGACTTTCTGCCTTCAAAACTAATTTTATTTTACTACAAGACCTACTGAAGCGGTTTTCTTTCTGCATTTCAGATCTATGAGTAATTGTGCCTAAATTTCGTGCTTATTTTTCTTCTGTAAATCTGTCCATTAATCACATAAGACAGAAACGTTAGTCGATTTCAGAAGATAAATTTCGCAATTACAGAGATAATGAAGCTATTTCATCATTTATTACCTCTCTTTTTTGCTAGCATTCATACTAAAAGCTGACAATGAAACGGCTAAGTAACAGTGAAGCGAATCTTATTTCTTTCACTTCAGAGATAAAAGACATGACGTTTTTTCTTAAGCACTTGTTAGTTAGTACATTAGTTTTAACTTGAAAGCGACTTAAAGTCATATGTCTTGCATCGTAATCTAGGTCAGGTCCTGTTCAGAATAATGCATCGCTCCTTGGTTCTAAAGAGGAAGTCCTGCAACAAGATATATCAAGTGTGAAAAGAGAATAACGGATGACCCCAGAGAAATAGTTACGAATTGAAAAGAGAAAGGTTATCTATCTTTCCAAATCGATTCCTCTTCGAGACAGATAGTGCCAAACAATGTAAGGTCTAAGGCCACATAATATGTTACTTCATTGCCAAACCAAAATGAACTCGTTTGAGAAGAAGCCAATGATTCTTACCTAATTCTTGTAAAATTTGGGATATAAAACAGATAGAAATATTTTGCGTATAATTTTATTAAATTTGTGGCTACAAATATCTATAGTTGAGCTTCAGCTTTCTTCGTGTCGTGCTAATTTTGGTATAATTTTTACGTCACATTATGCCAGGTTAGCGTAACGTAACGGTCGTTAGTTATGTCAAGCAACAGTCATCAGGGTGGTACGAAAATATTCATTTCTCATAACTGTTAATATTCTTGTGACAGAAGAAGTAAATTTCATATTTCCTAGAAAATAATAGTAAAAACAACAATAATACTATATTTCCAAGCTCATTTTTCCTTTTTAATTTTTAATGCCAGGTTCTGCAAGTTTTAAAAATATTCGCTCAATTTTCCAATTCCTTAATTGTTCAGAGAACAAACTCGCCCAAATTTAAAACGGATTCGTCCATGTACTTACTATTTTCGTTAGAGTAACAAAGGCAAACTTTCCCAAACTATCTGCGAAGGTCATGCCGAACCCATCCTTCTAAATACTGAATTTTATACCAGCCTAATACAAGAACCTCCCCATCACAACGAAGCAAACATGAACTGATATTCAATCTAATAGCTCGCCGAGTCAGTTGCACTTACACCTTCTCTAATTAATTGTAGATGATTCAAGGCATAAGGAGTAGCAGTGACAACAATAAAAAGTGGCGAGATTCAAGCTACAAGGAATTAGAAAAGAAGATATATTATTATATAATGTAATGTTAATATTATTATTCATTTTTCCTGAAATGTAGCTTTTGCTTAAAGAAATAATATTGCGTAAGTGACCTATGACTAATTTATACATCAGTTATCCGTAACTACGTTTAATTTTTATGTTTTTACTGTAACAGCGTCGTTTGGAAATTAAATTATTCGCAAAATGTTTTTCTCTGGATTTTCGGCCGATACAATTTTTACAATAAGGGGTGATACGTGATAAAATACGTTAATAATAATAGTAATAATTCTGTATTTCTACTCTTAAAAAAGAATTCGAATAACTTCAGATTTAACATAATGAGGCTTTTTCAGATATGACTTTACATCGACTTGGTACACTGCGGAAGGAAAAAAAATGGGGGACAGTTCTATACCTCCCGTTTTACTAGGCCGATTGACAGAAATTCAAATTGCGTTTTCTATGCCTCAAAAACGCGACTTAGGACATGTATTAGATTTATATATAGTATTGTTCAAATATAGGCATTTTGACACAAAATTGGACTTTTTCTGGAACGACAAGCCAATTTTTTTCCATATTTCGTTTCTACGACTCATATTATGCCAAACTTTCAAGATCTGTAAAAATCGTACGAGTAGTTTTTAAAAAATTAGCTCTCAAAATTTTAGCTTCTCTATCTTAATTTAATTTGGTGTGTGTTAATCTTAATTTAATTTGGTGCTAATTTTATTAATATCTCATTTTTTATGAAACTTATTTGTTTCATTCTTACGCAGTTCGAAATTTAGGTTCATTCCAAATAAAATTCGCCCATTTATTTTTAAACTTTGCATTTTTAAAATAATTTTTAAAAATTTTTCCTAAAGAAATTTTGATTTATAAACTATAAAATTTTTACAAGCCTCTTAAAGTGGTGGTGTTTCTAAGCATACCTGCAAAACATTTTAGCTTTCTATTCAAAACTTCCGAAGATATATGTGAAGTTATATAATGGCGCGTTTTGAAATTTCACATATCTCTTGAAAGCGGTAATAAGCAAAATATGGTTTACGCACTTTGTTAAAATTATTTCAAAGTAGATCGATGTGACTTATTTTCCTCTCATTCAATGCAAAAAGGCAGAAACGATGTGACTTTTTTTCCTCCCCTGCATAATGGAAGGGAAGGAGAATATCTTTCCACATATTAAAAATTTCGCCAAGTGAATTATTCTTGGCTCAAACTGAAAAAATCTCGCCAAGTTAAGTTTCCGACTTTCTTCGTAAATTTCGCACCAACGTTTATAAAATTTAATATTTAGGCATAATTTGAGTCGAAATAATCGTAGAATCGAAGTACGGAAAAAATTGGTATGGTATTTCAGAAAAAGTACAATTTTGTGTCAAAATACCTACATTAGAACAAAGCTATATATAAATCTAATATATATCCTAAGTCGCGATTTCGAGATATAGAAAGCGCAATTTGAATTTCGTCAATCGACCCAGTTGAATGGCAGATATAGAACTGTCCCATTTTTTTTTCGCAGTGTACATAACTTGAAATCTCGGATAGGTTTAACAGGGACAAGTAGAAGTGGGTGGACACCGGAAGTTGACCATTGGTCGGACAGTCACATCGTAGTAACTAGTCAGCCGCGCCTCAAATTTTGACGAAGAACACGTCTGGGAACGAATCTGAATATCTCCTGCTCCTTTTCTCCGAGAAGAAATCGGAAAGAATTTCGACTCTTTAGTATTTCAAGAGCCTCTAAGCTTACACAAACACTATATATTTACAAACATCTATGTCTTCTGCGGAATTTGCATCCACGCTCAATGAGACGCTAAGCCAGCATAGCTAAAAGAAAAATCTGATGTGTACACTACATGACATCGTTGTACGGCATATTAAATTATACGTATTTTGCATTTCACTTAAACATATTGGATTGAATTAAATCTACTTCATCGACAGCGCAAAACCATAATATAATAAATGAACTCTTTAAAATTCACTGTATTTGTTTACCACAGCGACACTCTGGCGCTGGCTTCACTTAACACAGTTACATTTCATGCATTTTATAACTCATGAAGAATGCAAAAATTATGTATACCATCTCGAGAATTAACTAAGCGTTACTACATGTTCTACTCAAATACTATAATAAATCTAAACCGATATGTAAAAGAAATTAAACAAAAAAAAAGAAAAAGAAAGAAAGAAACGGTTTTTTGCAGACAATTCAGTATTTCTCATTCAATTAGTTCAGTTCTCACGTCGCGACAAGGCAAAAATACATAAAAATTCAAAATATCTATCTTAAAAATTACGAAGTAAATCTTAAACACTTACTTCCTCGAATAAATTCCGGAGTGAATTAAGCATGATTTAATTCGCAATAATAAAAGGGGGCGTTATCTTTGTTGTTGCGAAGCTTAGCTTCTCTAGATTGGCAACAAATCCAATATTCTCCTAGTTTTCAAATGTAAACAAATATGTCCGTCATGAAAAAAATAATTAGGCTTAGCCGCACTTAAACAGTTTTTAAATCGTTGATAATTGTACATGCAGATTTACTAAAGCCATAAAAACCTTAACTGAAAGGTAGAACAACATAATTCAATCATTTATAAAGCAAAAATGCATAATTTAACAACATATAAGAATAAAAAAACTAAGCTCACCGAACCGAGTAACAGAGTGTATATATATATATATACACTCTGTTACTAATTATACTTTTTGTGCGGCCAATTGCAACCAAAGTAGAAGGTGCACATCTACATCTTATACCACTCCTATATGCAAAATTTCAAAGTCCTGAGGCCAGTCGTTTTTGAGTTATGCGAGATACATACGTACATACGTACAAACGTACACACAGACGCCACGAGAAAAACTCTTCAGAATCCATTCTAAGTCAGTTTTATAATTTTTTTTTTGAAAAGGAGTCCTTTATTCTGTTCTTACGTATGAATGTCAATCAAAAAGATCGCTAAATTACATTCGATAGCTGTCAAAATAGATATTTTCTTTGAAATATGATACCCGAAATTCTTCGCGTTTACAATACTTCGTTTTTACCTCGTACAAGGAAGTAAAAAAGGACCTAGTGTAGATAGTACCGGAATACGGAACTAGCATAGGTAGTATCGGGATACGGAAGCTAACATATCTAACTGCTGTACTAATCAGGTGGCGGGAGTGTTTAATTTAAAAAAAATCAAACTCTACGGGAAATTTCAGATTAGGATAGCTATATTGATGGAAAAATTTCTATTTTAGCACTAAACAGAATTACACGGCAACTTTTAGGAAATGTACGTCTGTAGTTTCTTTAAGTTGCACTTATGCATCATCAAGAAAATACAAAATACTGAAAGCAGTCCCAGATGTAGTGCTATAAATAAAAGAAAGTAATATATTGCAATAAAAATAATATGTTACTGAATATGTTTATTACCTTATTTTGCTTTCTATATTAGAAATGGAGGTAAATCTAATGTTCACAAATGTACAAAGCATATTTAGCTTAAAAATGCACATAAACGTAACATTTGACTCTGTTCCCTCGTGTTTCACAAAATACATACGTTGTAAGGCGTACAGAGTTAAGATCTACTAATAGTTTAATAAATAAATAAAATAAGTTATATATCACTGCAAAAAAGGAATAAAAGATTAAACATTAATTTTAGAAATATTTGAAACACATCAAAATTTAAAGTAAAAACAGAATTCTGAAATGCAGAAAGTTTCCCTTTAGCATATAAGCGTTCAGAAAAAAGCTAGTGGCCAAGATACAGAGACGTTTTTCAAAGTGTCCTGAAATATCTTCATTTGCTGCATATACAGAACAAGCGAAAACTATAATAAACGTTCTCATCGCAGCTACACGCTGCATTTGGAACAAATCCAGATCGAATTAAATAGCTCATAAAACTGCCATGTCCACAAAGACCTTGACTCCACTTAAAGTCCATTAGGGATTCAGTAGTAGTTATTAAATCTTTGAAAACTTGCAGGAAAAATTATTTTGAGCCATCAAGCTTTTGATCATATAAGATATTGCTACGAGGTATGGATTTGTTGAAATCTCTTTAATAGCTCTGTCAAATAAGAAGAAAAAATTTCAAAATTATCTAAAAAATTATACTGTACAGAAAATAAACAGCAGTAATTATTTCAAAGAGAATGCAGAGGTAAGACAAATTCTGAGAATGCCATAGCTTATCAGTATCATTTAACGAGAAAGTCTAAAAAGTACATTAAAAGGAAATTCACGATTCCTTCAGCTAACTCTTTGAATAACATTAAACCGAAATAACTACTATAAGCTCGGAAGTAATTGAATAACTGCTGTCGAGTTACATTTATATAGCATTACCCAGCCGCCTGAAACTTCGGAAAACTTGCCTCTACGTCATCGAAAATGAGTTTTCTGGAAGCTTCCTAATTGTCGCCAGACTGCCTGAAAATCACCAGGCATTGTTTACTCGTCGACAAACTTTGTAGCCAAGGCTGAGATGAGTTCTTTTTCTTCCTATATCTCATCGTCCATGTCGTGTAGTATATATGACGCTGTGTATTTTATGCTGTATCCTGTTATGTCTATACTACGCTATATTATGTCGCCATGCAATGTCCACCAGTTGTGTAGATGATGCCACACTGTGTATTTCATGTTGTAAATATGTAATCAAACTATATTATGTCCATATGCAATGTTATGTTGTGTTGCAATACCATGCTATGTTTTATATATGCTGAACTATGTTATGTGCTTTTTATTATATCCGCCTATCGTGTAGGTTAAATTATATTGTGTATTTAATGTTGTAAATATGTTATGTCGCTATGCAATGTCTATATACTATACTTTGTCATGTCGCAATGCTATGCCATGTTACGTCTATGCTGAGCTATGTTATGTCACCATGCAATGTCTTTT
>KK120855.1:88367-131915 GCA_000611955.2 Stegodyphus mimosarum
TTTATGATACATGTATATGTCTATATGTATATTATTAATAGAAGATAATAACTTTTACGCTTATAACTTTTATTTTCATAAATAATAAATATTATATAAATTAATAATTTAAATAAATTTTTTATATCTTGGGTTTTTGCAAGTTTCAAAGATTTATTGAAGCATATGAGGAGAGTGACACACGATCTTTCTGTATCTACACTCCTGGCCACCGTAAATGCAACACCCTGAAGGAAGCATGCAAATAACACGAAATTTACAACATGCATTAGCGGAGGTGAGATATGCAAATGATTAGAATCCCAGGTCAGACGCTCATTACGCGCGCCTGTGGCGCCACTTCAAACCGCTATTTGAAGCTTGGAGGTTTTGACTATTTCAAGTTCGACAATTTTGTTTTTCCTGTGGTTTTTTTCAAAAAACGATCAATCATGCCTCGTAGTAAACAGCGATCACTGTTTGATTAAGTATCCGAGTTCGACAGAGGAAGGAGTGTGGATTACCGAGAGTGTGGGTTATCTTTCAGGGAAACCGATAATCGTGTTGGACAAAACCAAACAACTGTAATGCGGATATGGTACCGTTGGAGACAGGAGGGTACGACGGACCGACGTGTTCGATCGCATCCACCTCAGTGCATCCACCTCAGTGATTACAGGAACATTGTGCTCATGACAGTGACGGATCGCTCAGTCGCATCACGAACCAAAGCATAGCACATTCAGTCTGTAACGCAATATCCAGTGTCTGCGCGTACCATTCGACGCCGTTTACAACAGAGTGATCTGTCCTCAAGATGTCCATTGCTTCGTCCATCCTTGACGCAGAAAAACAGACGTCTCCGCCGCCAATGGTGTGATGAAAGAAGGATGTGGACAGCAGAATAAAATGAAATTGTCTTTACTGACGAGTCACGCTTCTGTCTGCAGCACCCCGATGTTCGGATTCGAGTCTTGACACACCGTGGAGAGAGGATGTTGAATAGCTGCGTTATGCACCGCCACACTGGTCCTGTACCGGGTATTATGGTATGGGTCGGTATTGGATATCACTCTCGCACTCCTCTAGTACGCACTGCCGGTACTTTAAAAAGCCAACGCTACATCTCCGAGGTGTTGGAGCCAGTTGTCCTTCCTTACCTTCAGGGCTTGTCCACAGCCATATTTCAACAGGATAATGCGCGACCACACGTGGCACGCGTTGTCAAAGGGTTCTTCGTCAATCGCCAGATTGAACTGCTTCCCTGGCCGGCTCGCGCTCCGAATCTTTCGCCGGTAAAAGACATGTAGTCCATGGTTGCTGAACGATTGACCCAGATTGCATCCCACGCTGTCACACCACATCAACTTTCGCAACGTCTGGAAGCTGCTTGGTCTACTGTACTCCAGGAACACATACAAAACCCTTTGAATCAATGCCGTGGTTTGTCCAATAATGGCGGCTACTCTGGCTACTGATTCTAGAAAGAACCACACTTCACAGAAATCTATAAATTTAATCATTTGATACTTGGTGTGAACATGTTATCTACTAAATAAATTTTGTTGTGATATCTCTTGTCTTTCTTGGTGTTGCAATTTGGGTGGCCAGCAGTGTATTTTGGATTTCGCGGAAGAAAGCTAATTCTCCTTTATATGTGAGCTTTTTTTCACAACATTAAGAATAATTATTTTATTCTATTTTATATTATTTTGATTAGTACATTGTATTTTTAGGATTTAAGTTTTTGCTTTCTATAAGTATTAACTATCACTAGAGCTTTTACATATTATTTCAATAGTTTTATCTCAATCTTCTGAATTAATATTTTATGCATTCAGTTTATAATATTTTTGCTCTTCCTTTCTTAAGATAATCACAAATAACGTATACATATATATTACTATTAATATTCATCATTTTACTGTTAATTATATTGTGAAAACATTTATATTATATACATTTTTAGGTTTTTCAGAAAATCAACTTTGGATGGAGACAGACGTCGAATTACCAGTTGGATACGCTAACCATAGTTCCGCAAGAACGAGGACGTAAAGAATGTCCTTATTCGTTCACGATAGTAAAATTTTAGAGTGAAATCAGACGGCATAAATTTTTAAATAGCAAAAAGGAAAATATTTCATATTCAAAATAAAGAATATCGAAAAAATGGATAATTCAAATAATTAGCTAAGCATAGAAGCAATATACACTGGTGTCCAAAAGTTAAGCATAATTGATAATTATGTGAATAAAGAAGGAACTGTAAATCAGAATGGCGGGAAATGTGATATGCGAGTGTAAAATGGTTATAAAATAAGGAAGCAAATCAAAAGAACGATAATAATTAATTTTATTATCCAAAGTAGCAATTTGAAAGAAAACTGAGAATAGCAAGGTTTCACACTTTAAAGAAAAAATGAAAGAAAACATTAAAAAATTTGCTGATGCTGCAGTTGATAAGGCGTGCGGTCACCTCTGACAGCCAGGCAAGCTGCACAGCGATTTACCGTACTTGCTATGAGATGATGAATGAGTTGTGGGCTCAAACGGTTCTAAGCTTCTTGAAGAGTTCTCTTCAGTTCTGCAACGGAGCTCGGTGGGTGCGAAAGGGCTGCAATTTGTCTCCCGAGCATATCCCATACATGCTCGATAGGATTTAAATCAGGGGAGTTCGCAGGCCACGACATGCACTGGATGTTTTTTCCGTTTCAAGGAAGGCATCAACCAGCACCGTTCGGTGACATGGCGCATTATCATCCATGAATATGAAGTCAGGACCGACAGCACCTTGAAACAAGCGAACATAAGGCTCAAGAACTTCGTCTCTGTATCTTTGACCAGTCACAGACCCCATGCCAAAGAAATGGAGGTCTGTGCAGCCGTCCATCATAATGCCTGCCCATACTATTACTCCCCCTTGATGGAAAATGATGTCTTTCCGATATGTTTCTTGGTTCAAAACGTGATCCACGTTCTCTCCATATCGTTACCCGACAAGAATCAGTACTCAGACTAAAACGGGACTCGTTACTGAACATCACATTGGCCCACTCTCCCAGACTCCAGTGTTGATATTTCAAACTCCAGTTCAAACGAGCGCGTTTCTGCGCAGACGTGAGGGGAATGCAAACTGCTGGTCTTCTGGCATACAGGCCAGCATGATTGAGTCCCCTGTAAACAGTTTGTCTCGAAATTCGTATTCCTGTGGCGACTGTGAGCGCCGAACCCAGTGCTCTGGCAGTACTGCCCCTCTGACGTCGTGCACTTATTACCAGATATCGGTCTTGGCGAGGGCTTGTGACTCTTGGTCGACCTGATACTGGTCGTCGGGTAACTCCCCCGTTCTTTGAAACCTCTGCCACAGTCTTCAGATCACAGACTGGTTCACATTCAGAATTCAAGACACTTCGGTTTGTGAACGTCCGGATTCCAGCATTCCAACGATTCTTCCTTTCGCAAACATCTCCATTTGGCGTCTTTATGCCATCATTCACCTTGTTTGATGGTTAACAACGTTCTTTCGCACAGTAGTTGCCCGAAACTTGTCTGAACTGCCTATGCTGCGTGAATCTTCCGACATGCGCAGGTGTTTCGCGCAGGACGTAGTCGACTAAAAAGTTTTGCATAAACCCAATGTTTCTTCTTCACGCAATTAATATCCGCAAGAAATGTGGAATAATTTTAGGAATATTTACTCCATGTTTTTCGCATTTTACAATTTATGCTTAACTTTTGGACACCAGTGTACTATAGGCATAAAGAAAAGACGAACAGAACTGCGAATAAAGAAATAATCTTGTTTGAAACTGAATTGAGGTAAAGCTAAAATAAATTATTATTTAAACTGGTTTGAAATCGAATAGTATAAAATAATATAAGAGACACGAACAAGGCTTGAATATTATTCATAAGAAATGTAGTAGAAGCTTTTATGAAGTTACTGTAAGCGTAGGAAATGCTGGGAAAGTTTGAAGAACTGAGTTTAGTCCTTCATAATAAAAAAAACTACGTAAAATAAAGAATTTCAAAATATTTTGGCAAATGCAATATATAAGGTTGCAGAATATTGATTTTATGCTTTAGAATTTTGGAAAGAAAGGAAACGTTTACGAATCCAATACTTGCAGCTTAAAGATTTATGAATATTTCAGAAGAATAAATTTCGTCTAATGGTTACCTCGGTTCTAAACGACATACATTTTGAACCTTATATTGCTAAAATTTTGTTGCTGCCGGGGCAATAAATAAAGAATTCTTCTATATTATTGTCCAATTGAGATCACAGTAAAATATATTTTTCCTTAAAATCTTAAATGTTTGCATGCTAGATTCTCAGGAAAAAAAACACAGAAGAAAGCCTTTATGGTGCTATTCCTGAAAAGTGAATTGCTCAAGGGTTTTTTAAACTGGACCTGAGCGCCGTTTTATTGAGTCCATGTCAATAAATTTATTCTACCAATACTATCGCAATGTTTTATTTCTCAAACCGTACTTTATTATATATGAATTGGCAAACATCTTTGCTTTCACATTTAGCTAAGTAAAAGTATAACATATTGAGTGGGACAAAAAATACACTACAGAGCAAATTCTGTAATTGATTTAATTAAGCCGAAACAAATTAATTCAGAAACTACAGTTGTACAATATCTATCTGATAGTAGCGAAAATTTTCCCGGTTACGAAATGATCGCTAGAGGAACCGTTAATCAAAATGGCGCCATCCATGCAGTAAGAAAGCATTGCTGTGTTTTGAAATGTGGCAAAACATCATCGTTTATTCTCGTTCAAAGAAATGTTCGCAGTAAATTTGGTAAAGAACCACCGTAAATTCTCAAATCGAACGGTCGGTGAAGCAGTTTCAGGACACTGGTTGCTTTGATAAGAAAAACAGCCCAAGATAAACAGCAGTCCAAATCGAAGTTCTTGAAAAAGTTCGTGAAATGTTTTTACGAAGAAGTCCCAAAAACTCAACTCGTTGTGTGAGTTCTGAAGTCAATATGTCTTTAACGGTGTGGCATACATGATGGAAACTTCAACCATTCGACCCATATGTCTTTCAGATCGTACAGGAGGTAAAACCTTCCGACAAACTGTAGCATAAATCATTCTGTACGATTTTCCAAGTGAAGCTGGAGGTAGGTAGTTTCACGAACAGACATGTGTTTACGGATGAAGCTACGTTTCTGGCAAAGTTAATCGCATTAAATTATGATTTTGGGGACACGGGAAATCCACATGATCCAAAGGTGAACGTTTTCTGGGCCATTTCCAACAGCTGTGTTTTGGGTAATTTTCTTTCTTGAACAATTTAATTAACGAGTGCTTTTATTAAGATATGCTATCAGAATGGTAGTTCTCTCAGTTGTGGAAGTGGTTCCTGGTTTCATTCTGCAGCAAGACAGTGCTCCACCACACTGACATAAAAACGTATGCAAGTGCCTGAACGGTTGTCTACCTCAGGAGTCGGCGACCTTGTAGCCGTGGTGTGCCAAAACAACATACCGATATCATTCACGGTGCCACACAATAGAAAATATTTGAAACTGTGGGTGGCTAGCGGCAAGTAGCCTCTGTGACTCCGTATAAAGATTGGTACATTTGTGAAGTTATGTAATACTGCAATTCAAACTCGGAACATATTTATTACAATTACGAGGAGTGGTGTGAGGATTCTGATAAGGAAGGTCTCCCTAGTCGAGAGTACAAGAGCATTCTGGGTCTCTCTAGTCGAGAGTTCAGGAGCATTCTGGGGTCTTGTTTCGATGGAAACAAGTTACAGACTGAATTAGTCGTGCCTTCTTAATTTTTCATTTGTATTTAATATCCTCTGATTTGTCATATCTGGAACGATGTCATAGGAAAAAGCAAGAACATTTGTTCGTCAGCCCTCCTGAAATCAAGAGGCCTTTGACGTCAGACACAGTGCAGAATGCTAAAATATCTTGACATTAGTTGTGAATTTATGTCTCCTGTACCAAAGAACGTCTATGTAAAGAAGGAAAGGCTTCATAGACGTAATGTAAACCAGTTTGTCTTCTACGCCGCTAGAAAGAAAAGGGAATATTCGCCAAGGGATTTGGCGAAGGAACCTATTGTCGAGAATTTCCTCTCTGTGATGTATCAGACTTGGCCGAAACTTTCCTCCTCCGCCAAGTGTATAGGAAATTGAGGAACAAGGGTTAAGATGAATCGTTCTTTTACTTGGGAAATGGTGAAATATTAGGTGAAGTTTCACTTTCACTTGCATTATACATATCGCAGGTTGATGTCTAATTTTATATCTGTCAATATGGAGGGAGAAAAAATGAGTCACACAGCTTTAAACTCTTGATAAACGTGACCGTAGAACCTGTTCGAACTTCGACATCAGCTTCAAGCTGTGGCGCTTTTTCGCGACAGATATTTCACTCATGCGCAGCTGTTTCCCTTTCCGTTAGAAGGGAACCACTTCTGCTGCTGCGAAATTTTCCTTCTTAACATAATACATATTCTTTGTCTGTATTGTCAACTGGAACTCATTATTGCGTCTGCGTTGTCAGAACCATGTTGTGTGACAAGTGGTAAAAGCGTGGAAGCAATGATTGCGAGGACTTAACACTTCATTTTCTCATCTTTGCGTGGTACGCCACAAAACAATTCGACTTCCGTTATCCAGAATTCTGCTTTGTTGTTAGATTTCCTGCTAATTCAGTTATTCTTCTTAAAATAGTTCGAGCAGAAACCGATATTTCTTGAATTCGGGGTAATATTGTTTGAGGATTTGGTAAATGGCTGAACAATGTTTCAACATTCTTCAAAAATGTGTTCTTTAATATATTCGCCATCTGTAGAAGTTTTGCTTTTGGCAACTATACAATGAGCAATTGAAAAGCTACATTTGTCGCTTTAGGTTTGGTTCCAAATGTTTGGCAAAATGTAACTTGTTTCTCATATCCAGAAACAGCTCTTTTTATAACTTCAAATTTCTCCTTGGAATTCTGAAATGTGGACCGATATTTAGTTTGAAAATGTATATTTAATGTGCGACTTAAGACATTAAGCTTAACTTGCGACATACTTAATGTACGACTTGCGACATACTGAATGTGTGACAATTACACAATTATGAATGTACGACACAATTATCAATGAATTACGAATGTATATTCATCGGTCCAGAAGTTTTGAAATCGGAAGCATCATGCTTTCTTTTTAAGGGCAATTTAATTAAATATGTAGCTATGAATTCTCATAATAATTAAACAAACAAAATGTTTTCGCAATAAAACTAAGAACGCGTCGTAAAGTTAAAAGTAACTTATAGCACACGAAGCACATCGATTAAAATCATACTTGATACTCGTGCATCGGTGCGACAAACTGAACGAAAAGAGAGAAATTATATGAGGCGTGAGGTGGGTTGGTGCGAAGAGGAAAGCCAACACGATATATCTTTAAGTGATAACTTTTAGAGTGGTGTGGGCTGTCACTGAGAACTGTGTTCCGTGCCGAATCTGGTACTTCTGCCATAGATTGCCGAAGCCTTGTCTACCCCATCGTTGGACTGGCCGTGCTGCGACAAACGCTATGTTATTGCTTTCGTAGCCGCCGAGATCCCTAGTTATAACCCCTTGGTTTTTTTCCTATGGGAGCTTTGTTAAAGACAAAGTGTTTCTGCATCCATTTTCCCAGGACTTAACAGCAACTGAATTAAAGTGCTCGCATCATTAATAAAACATATTATACCTTGAGTGTGGCAAGAACTGGAATAGCACATAGATATTTGCCACGGGGCACATACAAAACATCTATAAACACGAAGACAATTACAGTTTCACTGCAAATGTGATTTATCAAAATAAAATAATTACAGCATTCACATGTATACTTTCTTCTTACCCCATTCAATATTAAACACCCTATATTTCTTTCTTAGTCGTTACATTTCTTTCTTCTTTATGTTGTATAATTTATTCAATCATTACGATGGACTTACTTAGGATTCTTGTTGCATACCTGTTAGATCATATTCAACTTTAACACAAACTATTCGCAGAATCACACCAAAGAAATTGATATTATTTTATATCAAAGATACGTTTTTACAGTTTTTCTATCAAATACCAACAAAGACTAATTGTAAAAATATGGAAATCAACAATTTTTTCCTTTCGGCAATTACATATTTTAAAAATATAAAATTGGTCTATCAGAGATCGAACGATGGAACTGCTGAATTATGGTATTTTCACCCAAATTAAAATTCTGGGCTACGAGCTAGTTGTAAGAAAATTGTAAATGCATGTTAGCAAATTTCGTTTAAAAAGCCCTTCAGAACGCCGTTTCTCCCTTTAGGGAGCCATCCGAAGCCCATACTATAACTTTTCCTTTCCGTAGTTGTCACTAGAAGGCAAATTAGTTGTTTTGTGTTTAAGCTGAAAGTTTTGAATGTTCAGATCAGAGCTTCTGCTTTGTTAATTTAAATACCCGCAAGTAGCAGAAGTACACCTGCCGCACTAGCTGCGCCTTTCTGTTCTTTTTTTGCCTTTCTGTTTATGTTCCTTTCTCTGCCTTCTAGGGATTTATATTTATTTTAAATAACCAGTTAAATTTAATTTTAAGTTACTTTTCTATAAGCCTTCATTCCCCTAATTGTCAGGGCCAGAATATTTTAATTTGGTAACGCGCGTAAGGAATGTAAATTCTACCAGTAAAAGAAAGAGTAAGACGTGGCTTAATAGCTATTATTTTGCTGCCACTAGACTCATCTACGCGCTGTAGGATACAGGATTGTCTGAGCTCTGTAGTTTAATTCTACTACTTGTTAGTATCTTGAATTCTTGAGTTTTGATTCTACTGTTTCAGTTACCCCCCAAGCAGAGGCGTAGTATTAAATAAGTTAAAAGAATGTAATAAAGGCTAGTTTTAACCCTTCTTCTGTGCAGTCACTATTTTCCAGATTTCACACAAGAGTTAGACAGTAGAAATTCGTTAAAGTTTTATAAAATATAAAATAGATAATAAAACAATTTCCAAATTTGGGCTTCCAGATGCCCATATTCGGGTGAAAATGTACGTTATTCAAAATTTGATGGCTCTAGTTACCGTCGTTTTAACACAATGCGAGAATCATATATACATTTATGCAGATTCTTCATTATTTAATTTGTTTAAATATAATACAGAACTGTAGTATATGGTGGCAACAATTTGAAAAGTGAACCGACATTTATAGTGAACCAACGCAAAACGGTAATATGAAATTTATAGTCCCTCGGTGCAAATTGCATCCTTGGAGTAAAAATCGGTTGCTGTAGATTAAGAAGCTCGCCAAGTTAATTATTCTTGGCGCAAACTGAAAAAAAAATGCCCCACGATAAATTTTTAATTTCTCACCAAGTTTTATGAAATTCAATATATAGGCCTAATTTGGTAAGTAGAATCGAAATATGAGAAAAACATAGGATATCATTTCAGAAAAAGTCCGATTTTATGTCAAAATATCTATATTAGACCAATGCGATATATAAATCTAATATATATAATAAGTCAGGCTTTCGAGACGTGAGAAACGCAATTTGAGTTTTGAGAATCGGCCCAGTAAAATGGAATATATAGAACTGCCACCCCCCGTTTCTTTTTCGCAATGTACCTGCTGTTTGTACTCTTTGGCAATTTTTTTGGATTTTTTACTTTGATAAAAGTCATTGTGAATGGCAGTTTAATGCCTGCACACTTAATTTTCTTTTTCAGCAAAGTATGTGCTTTTTCCTGTCCCTGTGTGTGTTTCTTTCTGAATTCACTAGCATCTGTTGTTCGCTTGATTTGGTTTTTTTATAAGTATTTCCGTAAGACTCATTGTGAATCAAATACAATGTATTCCAAACTACGTACTTTTGCGAATAAAAATAGCTTCGAAATGATACATCAGTAGCTAATGCTATTGTTAGCCCACTCATATTTTCCTTTAATTTTTTTATATTACATAGACAGTGTGTATGATAACAAATTTTATATCCTTCCTCATTGGACAAATTTAAAATTTTTGAGGCAGGATTCGATGTACCGCAAGTTAACGCTACATTCGCTGCTTATGTTAAATGTTTAAGTTTTCTATCGGATTGGGAATATAACGCTTTAAACTGCTATGGACCTCTAGGTTTTAACCAAAACGTGCGTTATCTCGAAAGGGTTATTAGTTTCGAAAGGAGGTTTTGTGTTATCCACTATAAACGGCTATATCATTTTTAAAATTGTTGCCACCAAACATTACTGCCCTGTATTATTTTTAACGAAATTAAACTCTGAATAATCTGCTCGTATGCATGTATGCCCCTCTCACTGCGAAAAAACGACGGTTCCCTGGGCTATCAAATTTTGAATGACTTAGTTCTGCATCCGAGCATGTGCACCTGGAAGCCCGAATTTTGAATTTCGAATTTTACATTTCATACTTTGCAAAACTTTAAGGAATTTTTGATTAACAAACTTAACGATTTGAAAGCTAGCAGTCGAAACACTGCGGAATAAGTCATTTTTATTGCCAGCGCCCGAGACTGTCTATCCGAAATTCTAAAGATATGCTGTTTTAAAATACTTTGTGATTTTTCTGTAGAATTCGGTTTTATATGGCATGAGTGCGATGAACATGATATTTAACTAATAAAATTAACGTGCAAAATATTAGTAATAAAAAGACAAAAATGCTTACAAAACATGTTGCCAAGAAAACTGAGCATTGGTATGTTAAACAGAGAAAAGACTAAAAAAGCATGTAGATGTATGCCAATACTTAACACTGCATTGAGAATTCTAAACATATTGTTCTATAGCGCTTTCAAACTTTTTGCTAGACAAAAAGAAATGGATTAGGAGTGAATGCGACGGCAGACTGGTTGATTGCGAGCTCAGCAAGAGCGTAAAGAACCTTAACAAACCTTTTTGGGCGAATGTTAAAATCTGAACTATTTCGCAATCTTTCGTTTTTTTCCTAACTGTAGTTATGATGGACACGAGTTTCAATCCGGGACAAGGCAAGGATGTTTATTCGTATGTAGCATGAGGGAACCCAAAATACAAGGCGAGCCGGAAAGTGTTCTCAAGAGGTTGAAAGTAGCTGAAGGGGGTTGGGAGATTCTCGAACCGCCCCACCCGGGTATTGTATCTCAAAATTGGATAGGAAGCTTAACACTGCTAATTAACACTGCAAAATTGGATAGGAAGCTTAACATTGGTACTGCTTACCTAGGTTCAAAAAAATACCATCAATTATCTGATGTACTGTAGAGATTCTGGCCTAATTCCTACTTGTACCTGGCAAAATAAATTAAAGAAAGAGCTTTCATTAAATATTAACTTTGCTTCCTAATATGCTTTGCTGCTGCTGTCACAAATATGAAAATAAACAATTGAGGAAAGTGCCATTTGCTTATCAAACTTTAATAGTATTGACTAACATATGAGATCAATTACATTAATTTTCTCTCCATGTTTTATTACTTATGCTTACGTAGAAAGTAAATATATTATAATGGCGACAAATGTAACAGAAATTGTGTAATTTTCGATTAAATAATTGAGCAGAGAGGGCGTTGCATTCATTTACGATTAATAATAAAACTAAAAGTTTTGGTATTCTGCATTGTTAATGACAGCTTTCTATTTGGTGTGTTTTCTTATATGAATATTTTACCCTACTTTTCTTTTCGCATTTTTTCCGTTTCCCTTTATTACCAGTATGATTACTCGTTCTGAAAATTTTGTAAAGCATTTTCACTTTTATTAACTACTCGACCAAGGCTAATAAATTAAAGCTTCGATTTACAGAACTGATTCTGCGTAGGATCGACACGGTCTAGAATCGACATATGACCGGTATTAATTTTCGACATACGATCGACAGGATGTAGAGATTTATATTTATTTTAAATAACCAGTTAAATTTAATTTGAAGCATTTGCCTATAAGCCTTCCTTCCTCTAATTGTCAGTGCCAGAATATTTAAATTTGGTAGCGCACTTAAGTAATGCAAATTCTACCAGTGGGAGAAAAAGTATAAATATTGAGTTCTAGAAGGGAAAGTTAGAGTCTGGGAAAACTCTGTGCGTGTTTGTAACGCAAACTTCGACTTAGCATTTATTGATGGTTAGACGTGGCTTAACAGCTATTATGTTGCTGCCACTAGACTCATCTACGCGCTGTAGGATACAGGATTGTCTGAGCTCTGTAGTTTAATTCTACTACTTGTTAGTATCTTGAATTCTTGAGTTTTGATTCTACTGTTTCAGTTACCGCCCAAGCAGAGGCGTAGTATGTTAACGTCAAGTTGACGCATTGTAAATCATTTAAAGAGTTTAATAAAAGTTAGGTTTAACCCTTCTTCGGTGCAGTCACTATTCTCCAGCTTCTGCACAACAGATAGACAGTAGAAGGTTACAGCCTTTTAATAAATACTGGATATAGGACGTCAAGCGGGATTGCCCGAAGTACCATGACAAATAAACTATAGATCATTCGGAAAGCTTCAGTTGCTTATTTCCTCAACATTTCTTTGTAAATTCTTATAAAGCTTGCATTTTTAAAAGACTTAGTTTGCACTGGAAGCCATAACCATTTGATCCATGGTACATTGCTGGCGTCTCCCATACGTTTCCCTGAACCTATACCTTTCCGTTTGTTGTTTAAGACTTAAAAAACATGATTTGATGCAGATACCCCATGACTTCCTTCTACCGAATATTAAATTATACTCATTTTTGCTGCATTTCATTCAAACTTAATTCCTCGAATTTCATTAGAGATATATTTCTCATTCAAGAAATTCAATTCTCCCTTCTCGGCAAGGCAAAAAAACATAAACCTCAAAATATCTTCATTAAAAATTGAAAAATATAGGAAAAAATAAAACACCAAATACAGTTAAAACAAAAACAAATACAATTAAAATTAAAGTTTCTACACAAATACAAGCAACTCGGCCAGCGGGAATTAAGGCATTTTTTGGTGCACAAAAATGAAAGCTTAATTTTGGTCCCCCTCGGCAAAGACACAGAGAAACTGACTTAATTCAATAATCTGCTATTTCCACATTTTAAAGTTATACAAATGGTAGGTTATTTTAAAATTTGTAGTTAATGATTTCTCAATGAACACAATTTTTCCTTAACTTAATTTTATACAAATATTTAGGAGCATTCAAAGAATTAAGTAATAACTTCATTCAAGTCTATGCGGAACCTTCCAGCAGCTTCATCTTTTCTATACAAAATACTGCGTAAACGTTATATAGAATGGCTCCCAAAAGTGTTCGTACACTTATGATTTTCATTGAAATAGGGCTCTATCCATTAATTAAAAGTAAACTTTTGACTGAGATTTTAATAATAAGATCTAAAATCTATTCGTAACAAAATTACATGAAATAATTTTAAAATATAGCGAAACTTTATTTTCAAGAAATTAATAATCGAAAAATGACAAACATTTTATCTCACAAAAGTCTTCGTACACTTCCAAAAAATCTTGATATATTAGTAAATATTTTCATTTTCCTCTAAATTAATATTTCGTAGAATATCCTTTAGCATCCGCAACAACTTTTAAACGTCTAGGAATAGATTTTACTAGTTTTTTTGCAATTTCTATATCAATGTTCATCCATTCTTGCATCATGACTGTTTTGAGTTTGCTTTTCGTTTTGATGTCGTATTTTCGTACTCTAACCTCCATTTCTTTCCAAATGTGTTCTATGGGATTTAAATCTGGCGACTGAGATGGCGTTTTCAAAACCTGTGGACAATTATAGAGACACCACAGGCGAACGTTGAGAGTGATATGCTTAGGATCGTTATCATGATTAAAAATAAAGTTGTGTCTAATACCCAAATTTTGGGCTGATAATTTTAAATTGTTTCTTAAAATATCTAAATAAAGAGAATGATTCATTATGCCATCAATAAATACCAAATTACCTAGTCCTGATGCTGCCATGCGACCCCACACAAGAAACACCTCCACCGCCATGCTTAACTGTTACAACTAAATTCTTAGAATGAAGATCCTCAATTTTTGTTCTCCGTACAGTTATTCGCCCATCGGAACCAAAACTGTTAAATTTGCTTTCGTCAGCAAATAAGACATTATTCCAGTACGTTTCGGATGTATTTATCATTGATTTTGCGAATGAAAGCCTAAGCTTTCTGTTTTTCTCACTAACAAAAATTTTTTTACGGGCAGAACGCCCATGTAATCCAGCTTCCCTGAGAACTCTTTAAACAGTTTTTCAGGTGAAATTGAAGTAGAAAACTTTGCATTAAATTCTGCAGAAATTTTTACACAATTCAAACGTGGGTTTTTCACAAATTTTCTAATAATAAACCTCTCATTACGTTTAGTGAACTTTCTCGGTCAATCTTGTTTCCAATCCGATTTTTTTCTTTAAAGCGTTTTATAGCATGATGTTCTGTAGAATGGGATAAATTAACTAATTTAGCAATATTTTGAATTGATTTCCCACTAGTATGGTGAAAAGTTATCAATTTTCGAATGTTGTTTGTGATTTCTTTACGGCTGCGACCCATTTTTCAATAATGAATAGAACATTATGAAGTAAACAATAAAAAATTAAAGCAAACGATTTTTTAAATGCCACCAAAATGCAAAAATTACAAAAAGAGGCATACGATCATTCTGATTTTGATTTTATTCAAAAATATTCCAGTGTACGAAGACTTTTGTAAGATAAAATGTTTGTCATTTTTTTATTATTAATTTCTTAAAAATAAAGTTTCGTTATATTTTAAACATATTTCATATAATTTTGTTACGAATAGATTATAGATCTTATTAGTATTAAAATCTGATTCAGAAAGTTTACATTTAATTAATAGATACAGCCCTACTTCAGTGAAAATCGCAAGGGTACAAACACTTTTGGGAGCCACTTTAAACGTTCAGAAGACTTAACATGTTAAAAGTATTTCAGGAAACTCTTCCTAATTTGTGAAATCTACGTAGAGTAAAATGGGATATCTGACAATTCAATTGGCTGTTAAATTGGAATGATAATGGTTTGCTTTTCGACTAGCCTTGAGGCAAAGATGACGACTCCATTATTTAAGATGTTTAGGACAATGGTAAGTTCAGTTTTCGAGAACTAGAAAATTGCTTTAGAGATTTTCCACATGCATATGCATATGCATATGCAAGTGTGGTTGATTGCGGAAAGGACTAGACTGTGCTATTTTGTGGTGAGGTTTGAATACGGGTACATATATCTCTGAATTTTCTAAATATATATCAAGATGACAAAATAATTTATTTGGCTTCATTTAAATGATTACGTCTTAAATACAAATGAATATTCCTAGAATTACTGATAGCGGTCATTTTGACTCTTCTTTCCTGTTTAGTAAAACATCAACTCGGCAAGGTATTCGTAAAGCAGCCTTTTGATGCTATATATTTCAATTTTATTTTTGTTTTCCTGCCAGATGTTATTCAACAGCTGGTTCGAATAAAAGTGAGGGTCTTTCTTCACAAAGTAGTAATGTCTGAAACGGGTTTATTGCTTCTTGTCGCAATGTTTGAATAAGTTCTTCATCATGTTTTGTATCACACCTTCATTTAGGTCGCAACTGTTCGAGGATTCTAACCACTTTTTCTATAATATAATTTTTCTATTATTAATGTCACTTAGAACTGCTTGAAGGAAATACTCAGACAAAGACTCGTAAAAGCTTTACAAAAATTATCCGATGATAATTCTGGTTAGAAAATAGTTTCCATGAAGAACCTGATGTAGAAATGTATTCCATTCACTTGATGAAGACTAGATTATTGAAACTGCTACAAGTGAGATTGACTCATCAGAAGACGGTTCTATTTCTTCTTCAAAAGAAATTGCCATAATATTTCACTGTTTAGTCTCGAAGAAGAACAAAACATCCCTTCATCATTCCATGCATCGATTCGAAAAGTAAAATTTTGCGAAACGAAGTTACGGAATTCACAAATTTAGCCTTTAACGAGAAGTTATTTGAAGATAAGGAAATAATCGTCGTTCAAAAAGATGACAAAGCCATGGAATCAACTATAGTTCAATAAGAAATCAAAGAACATATTAGATTTTTTTGAAAATAATGAAAATTAGTCAAAAGGTAAAGAAATAGTAAGTGATGGTACAGTGTGGAAAAAGGAAATTATTCCCGAAATTCACCTGGAAGACTTTCTCTTCAAAATGTTGCAGAAACCAGAAAGCCAGTTACATTTATTAAGATAATTAGCTTTTACCCGCGGCTTCGCTCGCGTTGATGTCCTTAAATAAGTTTCAAAGACTATTGAAAAGAAAAGAAAATAATTTGATGTTTTTTTCTTATTGCCTGACCAGGATAATCAGGATAAAAGTTTAGCTACTATTACTTATTTTTAAAGTTAAATTTTACTCCGCGTAAAATTTCAGTAAATAATATCTTTCTTCATTTCAATGAAGAGAAATCCATATTGATGTTGCTAAGACGCTATTCTGCATAATTTTTAAAATCCGATTTGGATATACCAATGTTATTTTTTTTTACTAAAAAATTCTAAAATAAAATATAATTTAAAATACTGAAAAACATGTTTTATTAAGATATCTCACTATAAAAATAACTAATTTCATTACCAAGATTTAAAAACGTTTAAAGTATTAACAAAACGTTAAAAACATTAATTCTTTTTCAGAAGAGCACGAATAAGAGTATTATTCTAGGAGGCTTCTGTATACTGTATCATATGTTTTTCCATTCAGTGCTAATACATATAAATTCTGGCTTTGGATACACGCGAGCAGGTAACATACAGTTGACAATGGGAAAAGCATGACTTTTCCAAATGCACTCCTGCTACCTGTAATATTTACCCTTGAGCTTTGTTAATAGTAACAGAAAACTAAGTTAGGATAGTAACTGATGGGAACAAAAGAGCAGGGAGACGTTTTATTAACGGAACATTATTGCATCATATACAGCAATACACAGGAATAAAGGCAAAATCGGAACATCTAGGCTGGAACCTGTCACTTGAGGAGTTAGACACTTCTACTGCTCTTTTATATGCTCGTAGCGCTTCGGCTTTGTTTTGAGTTCATGGTCCAAATTCTGGGGCCCAAAATTCTTTAATGAAATAATGCTTATGGACAGAGTCTTGGAAATAATTAAATTATTTGCCCTTTAAATACTTCGCGATGATTACAAACTGGTCCATTTGCTGTTGCTTGAGAGGTCTGGAATACATGTATTGAGAATTGTTTTTGCTCTTACAAACCGAGGGCAAATATTACGGTAGATGAATATTTGTACTCTACAAAGGCAATATAACATTTATTGAATATATGGAGGAAAGAACTTGATCGGAGGCTTCGGTTGTTGCCAGAAAAATTTGTGAACACGAACTAGTTGTATCATATTTAAAATTTCACGCAAAATGTCCCTCGCAGTGAGCTGAAAACGTACCTGAAAAATAACCGTACATGTCATTTTTCTTGGGGACGTTTACTCCTCATCCTTTCATGAAACAAAAGGTATGAAGATTGACAGAAATTTTAATTGTCGTCCGCCATGCAAAGCGAGAGAAATGATTCTATGGCATTACCCTCTTCTCTTCTTATCCGGTTCTTGTCGCAGTCGAGGAAAACTGGTTGGACGCGATCTTTTGTATTCACGGAGCGATATGGATAACGATTAGGTAATCGAAATTTAAAGTGACGCTTTTTTTCACACAAACAAAAAATGTTTGAAAAAATAATAAAAATGTATACCAGATTAAATATATATTAAGGAATTTTTGTCGAAAGTTTAGTTGCACTTCATATGCCGTGTATCCTAGAAACAAAATTTCGTCCATTTTTACTGATTAATGTTCGGAATCCAACAGTTTTATAATGCTAAAGTCTGCATTTTTTTATTCATTTCCTGTACTGAAAGTAAAAGTCGTTCAGACGGTATAGTGGTTAGGGGAGCCTACTGCGGTACAGAAGAGCCCGGGTTCGAATTCCGAAGAAGGCATGGAAGTTTGTATGTATAGTGTTCGTGGGGTATGGAAGTACTCTAAATATGCGGCTATCCGAACGCCCTCTCGTGTGATTTGGCGGAAGGGGAGAGGAAAAGGATCATTCCCCGGGCATTTCCCTCAAATTTGGAGTGGAAAATAGAAGTCCAAACTTTCTCTGGAGTAGACTCAGGCAACCATTGTTCCATGTAATATGAACACAATAATAACACACTACAAGAACAACTAAAAATACGAAGTTAAGGCAATGGATCTAAAGATACGTAGTTGTATGTGTTAAGTTTATTTTAGGTAACGTGTTACTTCATATGTTACATCTATCCATCAGAATACTTTCGTTTTGAGCAGTAGAGGATATCTGTATTTAGGTTAAGGATTTGGCAACACCAGCCTGCCATGATGAGCTGTTAATATCGACATGAGCGTCGTTCCCACAAGCCAATGAGTTTCGTTTTGACTGAAAATTAAATTAGATGAAGTAGAATATCAGAACCTGATTCCTAGGTTTTAAATTTTAATTTTGACTTTTAAATATATTAAATTACATTTGATTGTCAATGTTGTAAGAAGCGGGTTTACATTTTTTTCAATTATTTTATCCCTGCAACTTCAAATACAAATACAGTTGTACCTTTAATTGCTTTATATTGTTGTATTTATTTAATGGTGTGATACTAAGACGATAATTCTTCTTTTTGTCTTAGATAACACTGAGTTTAACCATATCAAATTGCGTTGACCTTATATTTTACCTTTCTTAAACATTTTGTGCTGTGCAAAATCAATAAAATAATTTCAGAACCTAATAATTTAAAACCCAAACAAAAGTTGAGCCAAACAGCATTTTAATAAGTCACAAAGCTTTACGTGTACATATTTTCTCTCGACATTTACAACAGATATTTATGGTTACATTCCCCAGTAACTGGGCAATAAGTTTTCACTAGCTTAAAATGGTGTGAAATAAAAGAAAAAGCCAACTTATGAAACAAGGCTGCAAAAAAAAAAGTTTAAAAAATATAAATTTAGATTAAAAATGCATGTGAGGCTCTAAATTTCTTCCTGACGCTACTAAAAAAATTGATTGTCTTATTTTTCTTCGAAAAAAATCCTTCTTTTCGCATAGATCTTCCATTCAAGAGGACTAAATATCAGAGGCAACATCTTACAAACTTCACAATAAATAGCATTCTCCTCTCCTTCTCTCTATCTTTAAAAGAGACATGGTAGTAATAATGTACCCGTCTGTCTTACACGAACTGAACATCAACAACAAAATGAAATTCCCATTTCTTTTGTTAAGTCAAGGAGAAATTTCTTATTCTTTTAGTGATTGCAAGGCATCTGTTGATGGATTTGCAGTTATTCTGTTAAAGATCGATACGTTGAAAGCGGGGTTTTCGAGACGCACTTCAAGCACAGAATTAAAGAGGACGTAATATCAAAAGATTTAAAGAGGGGAAAACCGGTCATGTTGACGACTTTTTCTGTTTTATTTATTCCACACGGAATGTAGCAAATGAAATGGTTTAACTACATTTGTCGGAAAGATATTGAAGAAGAGGCGTATTTCTCCTTTGTACCAAATAAGTTTCAGGTTAGATCGATTTCATTAAATGATGACAAAGCACACTAGAACTACCTATCTAAAGAAAAGATCCTGTTATGAAGGACTTTCTAAAGGAAACTGTTGTTTTTATGTTACTCGTAAGAGAAACAATGAAAAAGCTCATGCAATCAAAAAAAAAAAATTAAAGGTTTCAGATTTTAAGGGTCGCCCAAAAGGTTTCGTTAAGATATTTTACGCTCTCGCTGAGTTCGTAGTCTACAAGTCTGCTTATATGCTTACTCCTATTAACTAATTCTTCGTGTCTTTTTATCTTCATTAATAAGCATAACTTTCTTTACACTTACCTTATCAGGATTACTGTTTCTTCTAGTCGACTTCGCCAACATAACTGGAGTCCTGAGTAGGAACAGGGAGCTTACTAAAAGCTATTTTCGTGCGTGTGTAGAAGATGCAACAAATATAAGAAGGGTTCAAATTACCCTTTATTTGCTTATCGATTTTACAGACGTTCCCGCACTTCGGGATACAAAGACCAACCACTTGTGGTCTGAACGTAAAAGAATGTAAGACTAAAACTTAAATAAGAGCTAACTTTTAATATTTTACACAGATTACTAATACTAAGATTGGCCTTTTAAATGACTACGTCTGCAGTACGCAACCTGCAAAAAACTACAATACGTCTTTAACTTTCAAGAGGATTAAAACTTCTGGCTTTAAAGGCGGACAGTAACTGATGGCAAGCTCACGTGAAGCCTCGTAGCAAGAAGTCTCTCTCTCTCTCTCTCCTTCAACTCTGCTCTTGGCAAAAAGCCACAACTTAAATACTTAAGCGTTAGCAAGTACAATTTGCATAAACATAATCACGCGTTAATTCTGGCCAGACGTGGAAAATAAGAGATGATAGTAAAGTTTTAAAATAAAATGAAACGTTAGTTAAACTTAAGATCCTTACAACCTCATATATAATTCGACAGTAAAATTACAAAAAAATTAAAAGCAGCAGTATGCATTTAAAATTCTAGATGCAACATTACATTATTTCTGTTTTTCTTAGTCTTTTCTCAGTTTATCCTATCAATGTTCTGTGTTCTTATTGAGATGACTTTACAAAACTTATTTTTGCCATTTTATTACTTATATTTTGTGCGTTTAATTTATTTATTAAATATAACGTTCTTGGCGCTTAGGACACATAAAATTCGATTCAGCCACAAAATCACGAAACATTTGAAAACAGCATATTTTTAGTATTTTCGATAGACAATCTTACTCGCTGGAGATTTTTTTTTACAGTTTTACTACTGCTCCCTTTGAAATCATTGAGTTTTAAGTCAGAAATCCTTTAAAGTTTTACCAAAAGATGGAGATCTACGTTATTCAAAATTTGATGTCTCTTGCTACCGTTTTTTCACAAAGCGAGAAACATACTTACATCCATACAGATTCTTCATTATTTAATTTCTTTAATACAAGGCAATAATACTTGGCGGCAACAATATGTGAAGCGATACAATGCATTTAAGTGTTTCGACGCAAAATGCTGTTTCGAGATTAACATGTCATTCGAGACTACCGTCCCTTTTGAATTAAAAACTTAGGTTAGTACAAATAAGTATTGTGTACCAATAATGAGTTATATACTTCGCGCGTTTCAAACTAAGGGCCGAGAGGTGCATGTGGCCCGCGACGTCATTGCAGTTATGTATTTGTTGCAAATATGGTATTGAAAAGATTTCAAGATTTTAGTTATTTGAAGCCCAAATTTATATTATTTTATTAATATTGCAAATGAGAATGAATCAAAATCAGTAATAGGAGAAAACTGACTTAAAATTGGATATAAATCTGATTCAAAAACTAAAAGGTAGAGATTTCTTTAGATTATGAGGAACTAAATAAACTCAGTTGAAATTTTTGAGCTGCAAGTAATCTCTTTGTTTGAGAATACATTTATATACGAGCACCCACCAGCAGTATACGTAGTTTGGTTCGAGGTTCGAATCTCGCGAATGGTCTGGCTGCATGGGCGTTTTCGTAGTTTTCCCCTAGTTTAACGTGTATACGAGCCATTTTCACTTAGAAAATACTTCACGAAGGCATCCTTTCTCTCAGGCAGATAGCCCTCGAGACTTTGCCGTGCGCTCATAAAACCAAACCATACCATTTACATATGAACAGCTTTTTTTAGAACTGAAAATAAAAAAGAAAAGAACCCGTTTGACCAATGAGCATCTGCAATCCGTGATGAAGATAATTTCTAGTATTCTCTCTTCAAGGCTGCAAACTTTATCAGAATGCAAATGCCATCAATGTCAATCTACAGTAAGGCTTAATTTGGTTTATGTAATTATAGTGAGCCAAGTTAGAGCTCCTAAGACAGTATGCCGTCATAAAAGACTTTCTAAAGAAAACTCTCCGTATCGAAGGAAAAAAAACCACCTGAATCTCACAATTAAGAAATTTTGAATATAACGTAGAGTCCCGAAAACTTGGCATAATGCAGACTGTCAGACTATCAGTAAATTACTCTAGATATTTATAGTATTTATAGTATAGAACATGATATATAGTAAATAAAGGTAACACACAAACTGGTAAAACGTAATTTGGACGTAATTTAAAATCTGAAAAATTTCAGATTTTCTTTTTTTTTTAGTCCAAAGGAGCTTTGTCCTTGAAGTCCTACTGTTTTCGTTCTGCGATTTTGCGTCGGAAACATTAAATGTCTGTTCACTTTTCAAAGTGTTGCCACCAAATATTCCAGCCCTGTATTACATTTAAAGAAATTAAATAATGAAGAATGTGCATAAATGTATGTATATTTCTCGTATTGCGATAAAACGACGGTACCTAGAGCCACCGAATTTTGAATGACGTAATGCTGCTGCGAATATGGACATCTGGAAGTCCAAATTTGAAATTTGAAATTTGTTTTGTTATCGATTTCGTATTTGTAAGCCTTTAGCTAATTTTTGATTAACAAACTCCAGGATTTTAAAGTGAGCGATTGCAACGTTGTACAGAGAAAACGTTTTTATCTCCAGCGCGTGAGACTGTGTATTGGAAATTCTAAAGATATGCTCAGTTTAAAATTATTTTCCGATATTGTCCTTAAACTGAATTTTATGGCGTAAGTGCGAAGAACATACTTTTCCTTCCCAGAATTCCTTCTTATCAGAATAGTGAATTAAGTCAACTGGTGCACCAAATTCAGTGTCTTTTTGCCCAGTCGATCTTTTGCCAATCAGTTTTGTGCACCGAAAATTTTGTTTTCTCGCACGTTGACTGAGCTTGTTTTAGCGTAGAAACATTAACTTTAAATATCAAAATTATTTTAACTTTTAACTGTATTTAGTGCCTTAGGTTTATTATATTTTACAATTTTTAATCAAAATATTTTACGCTTTTAAGCATTTTTACCTTGTTTCGAAGTGAGAACTGAATTGATTGAATGGGTAATATACCTCTAATGAAATTCGAGGGAAACGTTTTAAATAAAGTGCAGCAAAAATATGTTTAATTTAATATACCGTACAAGGAATTCATGTTATGACCGTAGCAGATATCTTGGACTTCAATATAAATATTCACGATTATAACGACAGTCATTTGATATCTTATTTTTTAAACAAAAAAAAGTAATACGTGCTCTTTCAACAGTGAGTTTCCTCTATATCATTTGTTATTGTAATTGTCTTATTTGTCAGCGTTTCGTTAGGTTTCTTGTTAGTACGAAGTTACTCGGTATTGAAAAAGAGGGTTGTCATTTTAAATAAATGCACAAAGAGTGACAGTGTAAATAGTCTCCGTTGTTTTGGTAACTAACTAGTTAAGCAGAATGATAAATTGATCAGTAATTTTGATAGTTTAGACTGACATACTGAGATAAGAGATCGCATACTAATTTGGCAGTAAGGACGTTTTGAAATGCGTTAATAAGGATTTAACAATCTCGAAAATTATACAACTGTCAGCAGAACTGCTCTTAATATCGACTAGGCAAATATAAACGTTTAATGATCTTCCGAGATGACTTCAGCAAATTTTACAAAGAATTTTCAAATTGAATTATAGAATATTATAAAAGGTCTTCGAATAAAAATTATATGATTTTAAAATGAAATAAAGTAAATATTATTCCAGATGTAGCCAAATATTTGATACTATTTTAAAGTAAAATTTCTGACATTATGTTTTGCATATATTGCCATTTAAATTGTCCACCTCGACTTATTACCCATGAGGGAATTCGATGAACTCAGGTTTCGATGACTGCATGCAGAAACTCCGGCCTGATGTCATGAATTTTTGTTCGATGTTTATTCTTAGTGCTCTGAGGCTTTGTGGTTTGTTCGCATAGACCACTAATTTTAAATAAAAAGTAATCTAAAGGAATTAAATCACAACATCTAGGAGGCGAACTAACAGTTGCATTTCTTAAAATTATCCTTTCAACAAATAATTTTGCAATACTTCGATAGTGGCTTTAGCAGTGAGACATGAGGCACCGTCTTGTTAGAAGTTCATGTGCTCCAAATCAATGTCCTCCAAGTTTGGTCACAAAAAGTGTGTTATCATCAACACGTATGGCTTACCAGTCATTTGCTCACATGGACGGCCTATTAAATTTGACATATTTTTTGCTGCATTTCACTTAAACATATTTCCTCGAATTTCATTAGAATATATATCTTGTTTAATCAGTTCAGTTCTTATTTCGCGGCAAGGCAAAATTACATAAGAATTGAAAACCCCTTCATTAAAAACTGTGCAGAAAAATTTTAAACACCACATACAGTTAAAAAATCTTGGAAAAGCAATTTTTACAAATAAAGTTCCTGCAAAAAACAAGAAATTCGGCGAACAGGCAGGAAGACCAAATTTCTCAATGCACAAAATTGAAAGCTGATTTCTGCCCCCCTTGCATGGAAAACCAGTGAAGCTGGCGCACCAACTGACTTAATTCACTATTGTACTAATCATTTCTAATGTAAATGTACATAAACAAATGGCCGCCTCATTAGGCCTAGCGCCACTTAAAATTTACATTGTTGATAGTTATACAATTATTGCATGCAAGTTAAATAAACACTAACTACAATAATTGCATGCTCTTAACTATAACCATAAAAACTTTCGCCTTAACATAAGTACAATATATATAATAAATCACTTTTAAAGCAAAAAATGCCCGATTAACTAATATTATGAATAAAAATACCGAGCTTGCCGATCCAATTAATAGAATGATAATATATGTACCAGAGTCAATCAAAAAGTTTAAGAAAGCAAAACAGGGCAGAAATTTTGATATAACTTTATTTGTATCTTAAAGTTCCATTCAAAACCTACTTTTCAACGTAATTACCTCCGTTATTTAAGCTTTTGGCAAGGCGTGGTAGAAGTTTTTCGATGCCTTCCGCAAAGAAATCCGGTTCAATGCCCGATAACCATTCTTTGAACCGCAGCTTCACCTCGTCAACCGAATGGTATTGTCGTTTTGAAAGTTCTGCTTTCATGAGACCAAAAACATAGAAGTTACACTGTGCAAAGTCTGAGGTATACGGAGGGTGACCCCACACTTTCCTCTTAGACTTTTTCAGAAGGTCGGACGTTTGTTTTGCTGCAAGCGGTCTTGCATTATCATGCAGGAGCACAATGCTTTTCAGCAGTTTGCCTGGCCGTCGAGGTTAACCTCGACGTGATTGTCCAGTCGTTTTACTGTTTCACAATAAGAATGTGATTTAATTGTGGTAAACTTCGGGATGCAATCTGTATGCACCAAACCTTCTCTGTCGAAAAACAGCGTCAGCATCACCTTTCATCACGATGCAGCTAAGTGTGTGAAGTGTTGTCAGACAGTTTTATCAAAATACACTTTGACAGAAAATTTGTATGAAGATGTGCAACTAACTTTCTGACTGACCTATGTATATATATGGGCCAGCCGACTGCAAAGAAAACGGAATACTTACCTACATATTATAGCAGTCCCATATGCAAAATTTCAGCATTCTTTGGATACTCGTTTTTGAGTTATGCAAAATATATCATACGTGCGTACGTACGAGGGGCTCACCAGCAGCCAAGGAGTAAAGCCGCTGGTAGTTAGGTCCGAGTTTTGAATCCCGCGAAACTGCTGGCTGCATGAGCGCTTTCGTGGTCTTCTCCAAATATAACGTGTATACGAAACAGTTTCATTTAGGAAGTTTTCCATATAGGCATCCCTCCCTTTAGGCAGATAGCCCTCGAGGCTTTGCCGCAATCACGTAAATCAAACCAACGTACGTACAGACGTCACGAAATTTACAATCCGTTTTGGAAAAAGTGAGCCCTTTTTCTGTCCATAAGTACAATTGTCAGGCAAAAAATTTGATAGCAGTCAAAATTTTCGTTGAAATATGATACCCGAAATTTTTCGCGATTACAGTACTTCCTTTATTTAGTACAAGGAAGTAAAAATGGCCTTATGATAACACTATGCGGTAAACCACACCATACAGTGAAGGTCTTTTGCGAGTGCAATTGCTCCTCGTGCATAACCTGATGTATTGTTTCACGCCAAAGAGAGAAGTTTTGTTTGTTAAGTTATCCATAAAAGGAGAAATAAGTTTCATGTGAGAAGAGAATTTTTGTCCACAATTAACGCTCTAGAAGGGCTTGTTTAACCATGCTGAATCACTAGAGCGTATTAAACGCAAATCAATTAAATACAGAAAATTGGGGCAAATCATATCATACTTATATGAATATACTTTATCTGTTAAAATAAGGGTTATTTGCTTTAAATATGTATTCAACTTCTCTTTTTATGTTTCCCTATCCAAAGCAAAATGCGTGAAACATGACTTTCCTCTTGAAACAAAACGAATTAAAATTAGAAATAATTTAGCTCAAATAAAATTTAAGAAAAAAAATAAATTTGAAAACATAAAATAAGAAACGAATATCTGAAAGCTTTCAGAGTTTATATTACATCAAAAATGGTGTTTCTTGAACGTTTCGTGTGTTAACTTTATTTATTAAATATCATGTTTTTGCCCTGAAACCACATAAAATTTAATTCAATGCAATATGACAAAATATTTAAAAACAGCATAGCATTAAAATTTTCCATAGATAATGCTTTGAGATCGTTGAGTTTGTTAATCAATTTGCTAATGGTTTTCAAAACTTGAAATAGATAATAAAAGTAATTCTAAATTCAAAATTCGGGCTTCCATGTGAACATGTTCGTTGGAAGACTATGTCATTCAAAATTTGATGTCTCTAGGTACCGTTGATTTTTCACAATGCGAGAAAAAATTCATGCATTCGTGCAGATTCTTCAGTATTTAATGTCTTTAAGTATAATACAAGGTGACAATATTTGATGGCAACAGTTTGAAAAGTGAAGCAACGCAGAAAGTGAAACGACGCAAAATGCCGTTATGATAGCCTTTTAGGTATAACGCCCCTTTGGGTTAATAACGACAAGAAATGAATCTGAAATACATAAAACGTTCCAGCTGCATACTATCGCTGTATTCTAGAAGCAATATTCCAGCATTATAATAACGTTTTCCATTTTTCATGTGACAGAGTGTACTGAAGAAATCAACAAACCTTAACACATGACGGATCTCGCAGATCACAAGCATTATTTTAAGAATAAAATCTAAAACAGCAATTATTGTTCAAGAGCGCAAGTTAAGCCACACATTTTTTAAACTGGATTAGTCAGCTAACTCTCTGAATTGAATGATTTCATCTCAGTCATATATAGAGGGTTGTCCAATTCTTCTAAAATCTTCAGGAAAATAGCTACTAGCTCTTGTTAAATTGCGTCTTCCAAAAGCTATCGTAATAGCATAAAATAGGCTAGAAAACAGTAAATATCTTCAACATGGCGAGGGCAATTTTTGGCACAACCTATCAGAAAAGCTTTTGCTTACACTTCAGCTTCTAACTGAGATATCTTCACGGTTTCGATTTTGATCTATTCAGAATTAAATGAGCTATAATATAATAAAGGAAGTCAAATTACATAAATGCTAAAATTGGATACAAATGTGCTTAAATAAAAATGAATAACAAATTTACTGCACAAAATGCACTAAATAAGCAAATGAACCAAAAAAATACTTTGGGCTTTAAAAATATTGTTGCGTGTTCATAATGGATTGAATGCACATAAAACTGACGATAGCTTGATAAAATTTATTTCCACAATAGAAATACTTTACAATTCTAGAATATTCCACAGAAGTATTCATAGAACTCTTCTCAGTATGACAGAGCAAAGTGAGTTGTTATACTTCAAACTACTAAGAACGTTAAACCCAAGCAGTGCAAAGCTCTTCTAAAGAGCGAATCTCACACAGAGATGATGTCAATATTCCGAATTTGACTTGAACTTCAAAACTGAAAGCTCACCTTCGCTCTCGCCAGTATCTTCCAATTTTCAAAATTACGGGAAGGCATATGCGGTTAAAGTTACATATGAGGTTCGGATGCGTTTACAGTTACATATAGGGATCAATTACAAGTATTCAGTTACACTATCATTTAGTTATAAGGGGTCTGACCAAAGTATCAAAAAATTGTAGCCAAGTTTAGCGACTTCCGACGATTTCTTGCCAAAATTGGAGACAAAAGTTAGTCGCCAAAACATTCGCCAGTTTGGCGATACCATGCCAATTTAGAGGAGATAGTCATTTACATCACTGTTAAAAACCCTCTAGCCGGCAAAGCCGTATATATAGGGCTTAAAATATGTTTTGTGATATTTGTAAGAACGTATATATAAGCGCATATTAAAATATGTCAAAGAAATTAAGGCAATATAATAAAAGTACACAAATCCAGGTAAGAGGAATTTTACAATAAAATCAAAGAAATATTACTTTTCTCATAGTAGTTTTTGGAAATTTGTGTTTTCTTAGCGAAAATCCTGGCCGGTCAGAGGGTTTTAAATAGACTTGTCCCTCTAAGCTTCTTCTTCCGGCTTTTTTCAAACCGTTCATATTACATTATACAAAATTCGTAACACCATAAATACAAAAATGCGATCATATAAACAGTTATGTAAAATTAAAAAAGTACAGATACATTTGCATATTTTTCAAACTTTAATTTCGTACCACAGAATAAATCATATAAGTGAATGTTTTTCATAATAAATAAATAAATATTAAAACAAAAATTCAGTTTTTTTTAATTAAGTGAAGCCAACAACACACAAATTAGTTTAATCCTTAGTTTAAAAATCAAAACGAGCATCAAAAATTTAAAAATTAAAAAATGGGTTCTACTTTTGCAAATAATATCTTGTATACATGCTGGGAAAAAGGCAAAATTCTTTTCCTTTACGTGTCAGACATTCTTTTCAAAATTCATAATCCTTTATTATGATAAGAAGATGAATTATTCGAAAGTAACATCTGTGGTCTCCTCGTGCTTATATTTACTTTGACTAATCATCCAGTTTTTATCAATTTTGCACTATTTTTATGTTACTGACACTTTAATTAATAGAAGCATAATATAAGCCCTTTTTGACAGGTGTTTACAAAAGGATATTTACTGTCAGCGATTGTAATCTTGAATCTTCAGAGGAAAACACAAATATGGAATACTGAGAAATATTAAAGTAACGTTAAAGACACAATTCAAAGATAGGCTCATAGCTCAAAATGTTTCATCAAAAAAATCTAACAAAAGAGTTTCCCGATTTTTCAATGTAATCAGCAGCAACATTTCTAACGTATAAACAAGAAAGCTGAACAGTATCTCATACTATAACAATGAACACAACTTATTTTTGTAATTATTTTAACTAAGCAATCCTAGTTCCTCTACTAAATATAACGCTACTTTTGGACTAATGTTTAAATCATGCTATTTTTCAAATTTCATACAACTACCTTCGCACGTTTTGAATGAACTTCTTTACAATGATAAATCTTTATAACTTAATTATTCAGATTCTTTTTATAATTCAAAATACATTTTTTATTTCCGGTTTTCCGCCTGCAGTTTAAAGAAGGAAACAAAAACAAACCTCCCTGACCGTGAAGTGTTTAGCACTACAGGCTGTCATATCGTTGAAATCAGATTCGAATCTTTGAAGATATTACTGTATGCAGAAGCATGATATCTTTGCTCATGGGACACTTAAATAACGTTGGGCCAAAGAACCATCCTAGAGGTTATCGTAGAAGAAGAAGAATTACAGACTATTTGACACCTTCCCTCAGTGTGCTGTCCATCTGGACTGGCTGTACTAACTTGTATTATCATATCTGAAGAGTTCGAGATATTTTCTCCAGCAACTTCTGGCTATGCCTTGGAAATTGCAACAGACACGTGATTGTAAAAAACACTCTTATTAACTCAGATACTTTAACAAAAGGCACAGCTTATGCTTACAGAACTAGCCAGCATTTATGGCGCAAATTAAAACAAAAGAATTGAAAGTTAATTAAGTAAAGTATAAGTAAGCCCAAAGGGTACACAGACAGAAAACGCGCAAGTTGGCTCATACCTAATATTGGCGTGACAAGCCTAATGGCGAGAATAACGCGACGCCGCAGGTAAATTGTTCTCAAGAGAATCATCTACTAACGTGGACTTTAGCAGGCGGAACGTGCTCTTATCCTACAATATAAAACCTTCCTTTAAATACTACCTCATTTGAATGCGAGCGAAAGGGAAATGAGCATGCTGGCAAGGAAATTGTAAAGTGAAAAATACAGAAGAATAATTAACATAAAATAACAGTTTAATAAAAATAAATTAATATTCTTCAACTTGCTAACATATTGCATAAATTCCAAAAAGGTTAGCTGTTACTTCCTTACACTTTACTTCCACAAGCTATGTATATTTGCCTTTAATTACGTATTTCATCTGCTTTTTTATTGTGCGTTTTATTCTCTGTTACCTTGTGTTTCCTACCCCCGTGTTACTTATTGAACATAATTTTCAGATTTCTGCAGTTACTTAATCATATATAACTTGTTGCATGGTTTATCTCGATAAATATATTTATCATGTTAATGTTGTACTAATACGCTGTTATGTTTCACAAATATATTGTTATAGGTAATTTTATGCCTTGCTTTTTATTGTACTCATGTGGAAATATTTATGTAACTATCGAGTTGGCAAGAAAGTAATTTCGTTTTGTTAATGTGAAATAAAATTTAGATTTTAAATACTACAAAATTAAATTTAATCAGTCAAATATCTTATATACTATTTTATGACCACACATGAAACTTCTGGATTTTATGAGCAAAAACGCGACCAAGTGAAATTTGACGTCATCGTCATTACTAATAATTAACTAACTACGAATTAAAGGATAATCCGATAGCGCAAGGTCCGGGTTGTATGAGAAGTCGCTTCTCAAGCAAGCCCCATTTATTTCGTACATGTTGCTAAAAATATGTGAGGCCTCCCATTATCCATGGGGAACTCACCTCTTTTGTTATTTGGTAGTTCTAGCATTTTCACTTTGATTGTTTCCTGCATCTTTATAAGTTGTTGGCAGTAAACATCTGAGTCGATCGTTTGGTTGCTTTGAAGCAGCTCAAAATACATAACACCTTTGTAATTCCATCAAAATCACAGAGTGACATTTTTCTGATGAAATCTAGATTTTTATATGATTTGTACTGATTCCTCATGCTTGGACCATGGTATTTTCCGATGAATGTTATTGTAGACGATCTGTTTTTCATCACCAGTAATACTCAGTTTCAAAAGAGTTTCGACTGCATTACGTTTGATATAGTGTCGCAAATATTTATTTGTTGTGTTGTAGGGTTCAACTCTTTAAACCTTAAGTTCTTACTCAGAACCCCACGAACACTTAACAAGCGAATAATCGCTTGAGTGTGAACAGAATACGTAAGACTTGAGAAGGGTTTAAAACTCTTTATTATTCAATATATTTACAATCAGTTCCGGCTTGGAACTTTACAATAAATCCGCCACTCGGGCTTGAACTTAAATACTAAATAAATTGAACTAAAACTAGCTTAACTAAAGCTCTTAAATTATATAGCCGAAGCTATCAGAATCTAACTAGTTGGCCCCTAAGTATTAATTGAATCGGCGAAGCCTAGCAAGGGCCTAGATATGGCCGAGCGTAGTAACGGCTAAGAAAGATGTGGCCAGAAGGCAAACGTGCGCTAGTCAGGAAATCAGACTCTCTCTTTTGAACTCGGTTAAGTCACGACTTAAATAGTACTCATTCTCATTTGCATTGTCTGCGTTTCTGAATTCACATTCTGGCAGGAAATTGTAAGCTGAAATTAGAATAAGATAGGAAAGATACAAAACTTAGAATAACTGTTAGAAAACGTATAATAAACCTTACCATATTAAGTTAATTTCTTTTAGTTCATGTGAAACTCAAATATTCATTAAAAGGGTTTTAATGAATCCAAGATATCTTACGTGATTTTTGGTTGTTGTTTGTAATAAATTTAACATTTTCGAGCTTCTTAATGAGACCAAGATGTCTGATGTCCTTTTCAGTTGTTGTGTGTGATACTTGCACATTTAATCTTTTTTTTTTATCTCTTGCACAGTTATATCACGATTTGATTAAACTATGGCTTTAATTTTGCCACTGCCAGCTTGCGAAGGTTGGCCAGAACGTTGATCACTTTCAAGTGAAAACTCACCAGAACAATTTTTTTTTAAATATTTCTGATACATTTGCTCTGTTAAGCAACCAACACACTAAACGTCACATATCTCTTTGAAAGCCTCAGCCGCTTGCTTACCTTTATGCAAGTTGTAAGGTTTATTATGCGTTTACTAACAGTTATTTTAAGTTTTGTATCTTTCCTATCTTATTCTAATTTCAGCTTACAATTTCCTGCCAGAATGTGATTTCAGAAAAGCAGAGAATGCAAATGAGAATGAGTAGTATTTAAGTCGTGACTTCACCGACTTCAACAGAGAGTCTGATTTCTTGACTAGCGCGCTTTTGCCTTCTGGCCACATCTCTCTTAGCTGTTACTACGCTCGGCCATATCTAGGCCCTTGCTAGGCTTCGCCGATTCAATTAATACTTAGGGGCCAACTAGTTAGATTCTGATAGCTTCGGCTATATTATTTAAGAGCTTTAGTTATGCTAGTTTTAGTTCAAATTATTAGTATTTAAGTTCAAGCCCGAGTGGTGGCTTTATTGTAAAGTTCCAAGCCGTAACTGATTGTAAATACACTGGATAATAAAGGGTTTTAAACCCTTCTCAAATCTCACCTGTTCTGTTCACACTTAAGCGATTATTCGCTTGTAAAGTGTTCGTGGGGTTCTAAGTAAGAACTTAAGATTTAAAGAGTTGAACACTACAAAGTGAAAAAGTAAAATATTTCGAAAATATTTATTTTACGAACAGTTGTAAACAAAAATATACGAATTTTGTTTCTACAGAACCTACAGGTGTCAGCTACCAAATCTGAAGAGTAAAAAAAAAAGTAAGATTGACAGATGTATAACAAAACGAACACAACGCTATCTATTTATGCAAACCGAAATTACTTCCAAACCAACCTACTATTTTCATGTCCAAATTTCATAAGTGTGTTTTTTTGCTAAAATTTGTCAATTCCGAGGAAGACCTAGTGGATATGGCAGTTCCAGTAAAGGGGCTTTTGGCTGAAAAGCTAAAGTGGATGGCCCCTTTATTATGGTAGAAACGGGCAGAACATTTGTTATCATCTAGATCAGTGGTCTGGACAGTGGCGTCGCAAATGATCCTTGGGGATAAGCTACTGAGATAACTTCTTCACTGTCACTTGTGAGTTTAAGACGTGTATCACGTGAGAACATGGACGTTATAAAAAATAGACCAACCCAAACGAGTTTCCTCCTTCGTCTGAAACACTCAAGGCTGTTCCCTTGATCACATCCGGAGGAGTAGGGACGATTACAGAGACTTAACATTGGTTGGCTACTGCAGCGTGTATAATTGTCAACAAAAAGCTGGTTGTAGCTCCCCATTTCACAAATTAGAATTTTTACGTATTTTTATTTTTGAAATTGAGATTGATTTTTAAAAATTCAGCTTATTTATCAAGCATAATTAACGTCCACATAATTATAAAGCTGCTGCATGCTTTCAGGCTTGGATATTTTTTTTAGCTATTCCTATGCTATAAGAGACTTTGTAAGTACTACTTCTAGAAAATAGTATTTTAAATCTAAACTAATAGAAAAGTTCAAGCAAACAATTTTCTCTCAATTTTTTTGTGTGTTTATTGGTATAAATAAGTAAAAAATACTAAAATACCTAAAAATGAATTTTTTTAAATTTTTTATTTAAAATTCTAAATTGTGCTGCTTTTTTAAAAATTGCAGGTGAATATTATAGCGATTTTAACACCTTAATAATTTTTATGCATTTATTCTAATGTTAAAATATTATTTAACTGTAATAATTAATTGTGATAATATTTTATAATGATTCTTTTTTAAATTTATTTCTAGTTCTGTATAAGTTTTTTTTATTTACTGTGAATTTATTAGCCCAAAAGAGGCGATAGCCCGGAAAGGCTATTAGCCTCGAAACGGCATTTTGCGCTGTTTCTCTATAAATGTCCGTTTCACTTTCAAAATTGTTGCCACCAAATATTATCGCCCTGTATTATATTTAAAGAAATTAAATAATAAATAATTAATTAATAAGAATCTTCATGAATATATGTATGTTTCACGCACTGTGAAAAAACGACGGTATCTAGAGACATAAAATTTTGAATAACGCAATCCTCCCCCCAGACATAGACACCTGGAAGGCCGAATTTCGAATTTGCTTTAATACATTTCATATTTTGTAAAACTTTAACGAATTTTCGATTAACAAACTCAATGAGTTCAAAGCGAGCAATGGCAAAACCGTACGGAAAATAACATTGTTGATCTCCAGCGAGGAAATTCTAAAGTTATGTTGTTTTGAAATATTTTGTGATATTGCCGTTAAATTGAATTTTACGTAGTTTCCATGAGAAGAACATGATATTCAATAAATAAAGGTCACACACGAAACGTTAAAAAAGTCCTTTCGGGCGTAGTATAAAATCTTAGTGCGTCCAGATTTTACTTTATTTTATTTTTTGAAATGCACTCAGAAGAGTTTATGCTCCTAATTTTATGATTTATTAAAATAAATAATCATCATGTAATAATAATAATTAATGATAATTTAATCAAATAAATGATCATATTGGAATGTTATAATAATTTTAGAATCCACTGCCCGAAAATACTCATAAAATTTAAAAAAAAATATTATCAGATATTTTACCTTATTTGTTTCAAAGCATCATGTATTATCAATCATGTTTAATTTTACTTTACTTGTACGCAAAAGTAAATTAATATATTTTGTGTTTAGAGTTTTTATCGTTTTACAGAAGTAAATATGTTTATACAAGAATTATGCATGAAAATAATGCGCAAAAAGTAGTAAAAAGTGCTTTAATGAAATATATTAATCTTACTTGAAAAAACTGTGACTTTCATAATCTCATCACTATACAACGTATCACATTTAATTATTAAAAACAGTTATGTGGTACAAATGCCATAGGTTTCAATGATAAAGTAAACCAGATCGTCCCTACTCCTTCTTCCGGACATGTGGTTGACGCGCGCTCCGCCCACTGGGTTAGTCTATCTCCTACAAGGTCCATGCGTGAGTATGAGATTTCTCACTGGTCTGGTTTCAATAACGTCTGGCCAGCTCCATATTATAAATGCAGTGCTTTAAAGCACATTTAGTATAATGTAATTGTATATTAGAAAAGATAAATGCGGTGTGCCATAGACGCAGTCAGCTGATTAACATGAAAATGATTCTATTTTCTCCCGCAACGTCAAAGCATGGAAGAATTTTTTCCTATCTGAGGAAAAGTGACTGTTCGTTGCCAGCAGTGACTGTGTCGCATTTTCTTAAGTTTTAGCTAAAGTAAAAGCAAATTTTCTGCTCCGAAGTTTTTATTCAGTTTAAAGTACAGTACAAGCGTATTATATATACACTGGAAAAAAAAAAGTTCTATATCTCCCGTTCTACTGGGCAGATTGACGAATTTCAAATTGCGTTTTTCATGTCTCGAAAGCACGACTTAGGATAGGTATTAGATTTATATATAGCGATGATCTAATAAAGGTATTTTCACACAAAATCAGACTTTTTCTGAAATGACATGCTATTTTTTTATATTTCGATTCTATGACTCAAATTATGCCCCACTTCCAAGTTTTGTAAAAATCGCATGAGTAGTTTTTGAAAAATTAGCTCTCAAAAATTTAGCTTCTCAATGTTAATTCAATTTGATATGTATTTATTGCTATCACTTTCTTTATGAACGTTATTTGATTCCTTTTATACAGTTTGAAATTTAGGTTCATCCCAGATAAAATTCACCCATTTTTTATAATTTGTTTTTAAAATTTGTATTTTTAAATAATGCTTATAAATTTTTCGAAAAATATTTTGTATTATAACCTATAAAATTTTTACGATCATCTCAAAGTAGTTGTATTTTTAAACATACCTGCAAAAAATCAGAGCATTTTATTCAAAATTCCTTAAGATGTACGTGAATTTATGTATTGGCGTATTTTGAAATTTGGCATATTTGTTGAAAGCTATAATAACGAAAATGTGGTTTACGCACTTTGTTAAAGTTATTTGAAAGAAGGAGCAATGTGACTTTTTTTCTGCTCATGCACAGCGAACGATGTGACTTTTTTTCCTTTCCCGCACAATGGAAAGGATAGGAAAATAGGTTGCCATGTATTAAGAAGTTCGCCAAGTGAATTATTCTTGGCACAAACTGAAAAAAACTCGCCAAGTTAAATTTTTGAATTTCGCCGTAAATTTCGCACCAAATTATACAAAATTTAATATTTAGGCATGATTTGAGTCGTAGAATCGAAATGTGGAAGAAAATTGTTATGTTACTTCAGAAAAAGGACTCATTTTGTGTCAAAATACCTATGCTGTACATAATGCTGTATATAAATCTAATATATGAATTAAGTCGCGCTTTCGAGACATAGAAAACGCAATCTGAATTTTCGTCAATCGGCCGAGTAGAACGGAGGATATAGAACTGTGCTTTTTTTTTCGCAGTGTATATTCACGCTTAACAATTTTTTAACCCAAAACCTTGTATACTGCGAAGGTTTTGATTAATTTCCTGAGTTGTTTTATTTCGTTCACTTTGCTGTATATTGTTGCTGAAATTTTAGTTATGTAAAATAAAACAATGAAATTATTGATCAACATTCACTTAATCTGTATTCAATATTACATATTTATCAATATTACTTATTAAATATCGTTTAATCTTATCGCCAAGTCTCAAAATGTATATAAAACGTTAAAGTTGGATTTATTCTCCAATTTTTAATTTTCCCATTCTTATTCCAATGCAATTACTACCATATCGAGTTTCATTTCAAAATGATTAGTTGCTAGCAAATTAGTATTTTAATGTATTTGCACATTTGCAACTTCTGTCTCATGCAGCATTCGCTGATTTAACTTCATTATACAATGCATAAATGTTTTAGTTCATTTCTCTCTATCACCTCTAAGGTATTTTTCCCTCCTTCCAGCATACTCCCATGGTGTAACTGTAGCACACTCAGCGCATATTTGACATTCAGGTTTTAGTCCAGGCGAGGGCATTGCACACTTTTCATGTCTTCAGCACAAAATATACTAATCATTCTACAGTGACACTCGACCTAAAAGGGGGTGAACAATAATTCGTTACCACTAGGATTTGGCTATTGGATTCCCTAACTCCTATTCGCCTTTTAAAATAGGGATTATATAAGTTTTTTTCTCTTCCTTTCTTCATAACTTTGTAATGTAACGGTAGCACACTCGTCGCGTATTCTAGAGGTCCAGGCTCAAGTCCTCGCGAGGGCACTGCACATTTTGCAAGTTTCCTGCTTCAAAAATAAGCTCTACACTGGCGCCCGAACTAAAAGGTGAAGTACAATATTTCGTCACCACCAGGATTTGCCGATTCGATCTCCTAATCTCCAATCGCCCTTTAAAGGGGGATTATATAAGTAATTTCCTCCTCCTTCCAGTGTAAAGGTAGTATACTCGGCGCATATTCGAGAGGTCCATGTTCGATGCCCGGCAAATGCATTGCACGTTTTTCATGTCTCCTGCATCAAAAATCCTATTAATTCTACAACCCATTCAGAGGAATCAAAAATCAATCAGAATCAAATGTCTTATAAGGATATTTCTAGAAATCATTGTTTTTTTTTTTAATTAGTTTACTTATTGCCATTGATTCTCAAGAAAATGGAACATTTAAAGCTTTCGTATTATTCAACTCTAAAAATCATTTCTGTATTGAAACTTTGTTATTATTCCACAATTTTTTGGAACAGATACAAAATTTTAGCAGTATTTAGCATCATTTTTGGAACCACTCAGCAAATTTAATTTTCCTCTTTCTAGGAGTTCTTTTTTCTAACTCACTCCTAAAAATGTCTAGCATTTACAGTAAGTAGTTGTTGTCTACGCTAGTTAAACAACACTTCTGGTAAAGTAAATGATATTTAAAAGAAAAGAGCCATGGAAACACATTAAAAATTTAAAACTTTCGCAATAATTAATACTTACAAGGCTTGAAGATAATATTATACGTTTATTTTCAAATCTATAGGAATCATGACAAATTTTATTTAATTTGCTTCAGATATGCTAGAAAGAAACTATCTGTGGTAAGTTTATACAAAATTGCTTCTTGATAGAAGCTGAGTACTTTTTTATTTACTTAGTTAGTTTTTCTTTTAGAAATGATGCCAGATTTAAAAAATGAAATTTCTTTTCTAAGATATTTTGCCATTTGAACCACATTTATGATCATTTTGGGTAAAAAGATGTTTTCTAAATCAATGATATTAAGTTAAAAACGAATTCCAGTGTATTTTCTTGGAATAGATAAAATATTAAATTTCGTTATGGGATCAATTTCTGTACAGATTCAACAGTTAAACAATGCATGTTTTAGCTAATATAGTCTAAAATTGATCTTTCACTTCTTACCGTAATTAAATTCGAACATTCTTCCGAGATGAATATAGCAGTCAAATAATTCATCACAAACCGGTTCATGAAAGAGTATAACTTACCTGAAAAGAAAGACTATTATTAATAAAAATATCATGAAATAGGAAAAAAAACATTATATAGCAGTTTAATTTTATAATAGGTTTAGGCAACTGCGAAAAAAAAACTGAGGCTTTATGTGAGGTCGAAGAAGCTTCAATTTGAATATCTTCTAAACAAATTCGCTCAAATTTAGTTTACCATCTTATTGCCGTATAATTTTCAATAATCGTTATTCGACATGTTGTTTAATTCTTAGTTCATTGAGTTTGAACTTGAATTTTTTAAACTTAAAACGTTTATATTTGAATTGATATTTATATTAGATTTGGAATGATTTAACAAGGCATTTAATTAAAATTAGCTTATTTCATTAGGCGAATACAATTCGCATTGAAGTATTTCTCAAAATGTAAAGTATCTTTCATATGGGTATCTATTGAAAACGTTTCCATGCATTTTATAACGTAAAATGTTTGTAGATTCTTGTGTTCAGGAGCAATTTTTCAATCATAAACATTCCAATTGACTGAATTCTTAATTTTGGATAATCGATGAAGATCTACGGCCTTATAGGAAGAGATGCTTTTTGAGATGATATTCAGATCCAAAGAAAATCTTTTATTTACCTTATCTAATAGGAATCTGGTCGGTAAATTAATACGTGAAAAAAGATGTAGGGTTCTCAGGACTACTCATTCTTCTGGTTGATTTTGCAAACATAACTGGAGTCCTGAGTCAGAACAGGGAGCTTATTCAAAGCTATGTTCGCGCGTATGTAGAAAAAAAAAACAAAGATAAGGAGGGTTAAATTTACCCTTTATTCTCACAGCGTACAAGTGATCCCACACTTCGGTATACAAAGACCAATACGTTTGGTCTAGAACGCAGAAAATAAGAAAATAAGCTACTACTAAATAAGAACTAAGATGCCTTACAGAAATTAGTAACTCGAAGATTGCCCTTTAATACTACGTATGTAGTGAGCAGGATGCAAAGAATACAATACGTCTTTCGAATATCAGCGATAACTCAATTCTGGCCTTAAAGGCAGACAACGAAAATCACAGGCGAAAAATCTCTCTTTCACTACTTCTTGGCTAAAAGCCGTGTCTTAAATACTTCTAAATTTTGCAACCTCATTTGCATACACTAAATCTGTTCGCGCTTATTCTGGCCGGAAATGGAAAATAAGAGAAGATAGTAAAGGTTTAAAATAAAATAAAATAAGGTTTAAAGTAAAACTTAAAATCCTTACAGAGTTGTCAAAAGTCCAATTCGAGTAAAGGAAAATGAAAGACACCATCCATGTATAAAGAAGAACTAAAAGATATTAAAATTCGATAAAATATAATTATGATTAGCCTAGTAAACAGCAGTGGCGGTTCCATAACTGACCCAAATATGCACTCAGAAATAGATCAACGTTTAGGCTGCAAACGTAAATGAGCTTTTGACTTTGTCGTTCAGTCTTCAGTTACTGAATAAGACCTCGCGATTCAATTCTTAGTGTCACGCACATTACCGCAATGCCATGGACTCAGCAGCAATACCAGAAATGAAAGAATTATCATCATCACCAAGGAACGTCGCTATGAATTTATCTATTAAACAAAAACCAGACAATCAGATTCTCCCCACTCTAGAGGTATCACCTTGATTGCAGAAGTGCCTTTAACAAAAAAACAAATGAGCTGTCAGCAAAGGCAAGAACGTGTACAGCTTTTCGCTTGGATGCATTTTTGTAAGGGAAGAATAAGCAATATTCCTGTTATGAGAGTACAGAATCCAGTAGATATATTCTTCGGAAGTAGAAAAGGCAATGTTAAGAATGACAATGCATTGCTATAATATAGGTTTACTAGTGGAATCAATCAAGCACGCGAATGTTGGACAGACGTTCAGCACAATGGCATAAAATGCCAGATTGTAATGAAATTGCCGTCGCTCGACTGCTAGTAAAGTAATTAATTGCGTGTCAGGATACAATTCGGGCCAGAAAATATAAATAATTTTTAAAAGGAAAATTTATAATCCTTACAAGAATTTTCGCTCATAATGCCGCGGAAAATTGATCAATAAATATAAAAAGAAAAAAATTTAGAACCATTTTTTCACAAAGACCAAAAATTAAAATTTGTAGGCTTGTAGGATTTATAAGATATAAATGATATAAGTTATGGGAATTTTTAAACTTATTGCTTAGAAATTTCAATTTTTTATCTTTGTGAAAAACTGGTTCCAAATTTCTTTGTTTTTGTATGTGTATATACATATATATATTATACATGCAAATGAAAGAATTGATGGTCAAATGCTCAAAGAGTGATAGAATAAGGCAAAAGTAACAATTTCCGTGGTACCATGTGGAATGGAATGTGAAATGTGAACACGAAAGCACAAAAAGTACGAAAGAGATGGAGAACAAACACTCGTTTTAATCAGCAGTATTAAAAAAGAGGGAAAATGTTTTATATTTAATAGAATTGTTCAATTAAACGGTTACTGAAATGCACTTCATGCATCACAACGATACCGAAATAGCTGGCGTACTCTTTGAGAGATGGCTGACATGCTACTCACTTCTGCAGCAACAAAGTAGCGACAGTGTCTGCAAGAGTGCATCTAAGTATTCTGTACTGCACCACGAGCTCCGTACTTGGGATTGGACATACTTTCCGATGACATAATTTCTCTTGGCCTAATGACGTTCAGACGCGATTCTTATGGTTTTTGTTTTCGATGAATGATGCGCGTAAGTGACACGGGCGTGAAATTTATCATTTGTTTTTCGTGAAACGAAAAAAAATTAGCTGCAGCGTTCTACAGATGGCTTCCTATTCCCCGAAATTATAAAATCTTTCAAAGATGCTGTTAATATCAGAAGAAACCTTAAGCGCTTAGATTATATAAGTATCTGAGTTCATGAATTTAGTGCAAAAACCAAAACACGACGATCTTGAACGAACTAAGGTGGCATTGTGTACTAGCAAGTATATTGTTGTTATTGCACTTCTGTTGAATTCTGTTCCTTTTACATTGCAGAAAGTATTTCCTTCGCAAATGTTATTTCTATGTTTAATGTCCATGAAATTTCTAATATTGAAAGTGTGGGGAAGTTTCAAGAGTCCTTCGCAAACTGTAGTTATTTGCGAAGTTATGAAGTAATATTAATTTTTGCACACAAAAAATATAAAATACGAGTTTAGAAAAGGATTTGTGTTGTTAATAAATTAATCAGTAAGTGTTGCTACGGAGACTATTAAGAATTATTTTGATCAACTCGCAGTTTTTGTAAGGAAAAGAACTTACATAGAATTCGCGTTCTAGGAAACAATGGCAAAAAAACTTTTGGCGCATAGCCAACTTTTTACATAATTCGAATAAATTGTAAATGAAAAATAATAATTCAGTACATCTTTACGTAGATTATGATGTCAAAATAATAATATGTGAATATTACTAATGACCTTTTAGTTTAAAAAAAAACGTATAAACTTAAAATAACCTAAACTCGGCAGCACAAACAGCCCTTAGAGAACCATGGCCGGCAGTTTCGTCCTTCTAGACCTTGGGCTCCGGTGTGCTTCTGTATCATTTCCTGGACAAGTGGTCAACTTATAAGCTTACTTATTTAAAATTGATTTTGTTATAGTAAATATAATAAATTTAAGAATGTTACGCGCTATTAAATCACAAAGGAATATCACTCAATCACTTTAAGACGTAAATTTCAACCTCGAATGCTTCTAATTTATGTTTCAACCAACTCTTTATGATGGGCTGAGAAGATGGTAAAAATTACAAATTTTTAAATTAAATATAACTTAGGTGCTAAACATAGTTGCCAAACATAGCTGTCAATTTTTGCTGTGCAGGAGTTGAACAATTAGTGTTCTGGTTTTATGATATGTGTAAACATTTCTAAAATATAACTACTGGAATCGAGAAATTAAATCATAATTTATTTTTTAAAAAGTAGAACTTTTAAAATTTTAAAACATTTAAAACAGTTTTGTTATTGTAAGTATGTACTTACGATTAGCAGTTGTAAGAAAAGAGGTGACATAAGGATTTTATAAACACATTGCATACAAATTATTTTTTGACTCTTCTTTACTCTAAAATAATTCGAAATTCTTGCACTTACTAATCTAGCATTCGGTTGATTTTTAGAACAGTAGATGTATCTTAAATTTTGTTAAAATGACTAAAAATATAAGCAACAGGAGCGAACGTAATTTGAGTAAATTTGTAGGACTGCAATTTCGAAGTCTAAATAAACACCCTTCTTCACCTGCAGAAATTACTTTATATGATACGTTTCATACCAAACTCTTTAGAACTTCTTAGATTAGCCTTTCTAAGTTATTAAACTTCAAACGAGCTATTATTTTACCTAAAGCATTATACTAAAAAAAGAGATAGTACTTTCGTATTATCAGTAGAATTAATTAAATTGTTTAATATATTTTCGTTCAATCATTTCGAATTTTTTCTGTTACAATCTCAGTTTCTACAAAAGATTTGAAATTTTTATATTATAGTAATAAAGTATAAAATGATTAAAATGTAAATAAAAAGTACTAGCATTTCTAAATGACAGTATACTAATGAAGCATTTTTCTAAACATAATTCATTTTTTGCTATTTTTCTTACCATTTCTTATTTATACTCTTCACACTTAGATTAAGTGTTTTTGAAACTATGTCTAATCTTGTTACCTTTTTTGTACATTCAAAAGTAAATTTTAATTACTAGCAGTCCATTTTAATTAATATAGAAAGGTATTAAACATTTTTACATTTTTA
>KK120855.1:131928-142112 GCA_000611955.2 Stegodyphus mimosarum
CTCTTTCTTATTTGAAGTTTAATTTATTAATTCAACTATTTGCAATTTTTTTAAGCTTCTTAATTGAGTTTTCTACAACACGATTAATTAAAGTTACTTTTAAGATGCTGAAATGACTCCATTTTTAATTCTTGACGGAGACATCTGTAATTTGCACAACATCATTCAGAAGCTTCATATTTCTCCAAGCTTCGTAATGATCGTTTAATTGGAATTTTTGCTTTTAATTACGTAGCAGGAAACATTCTGTTCGAAATTAGTTTCTAAATTTACCAGCTCTTCAATAGCCTTATAATTATGTCATTCACAGACATTGGATAATTTGTTAGATTGAAGAAGCATTAAGTTAAGCGCCTAATTTCTGCTATGGGAATACGTTCTCTAAATCCTTATTCCTGTGAGTCGTAATCGATACAAAACAATATTACGGACTTAATAATTTGCGGTATTTTGTCATTTCATAAGATATTAAGAACTCGACGTAAAAAATAGCTACGTACGTGTTATGTAGCTATTTGTAAATCAAGATTTTTCGTAGCCACGTACGTGGAGAGACAGTTACTAAGCCTTGTGTGAAAGACAATGTGTTCTACATGTTCAATGAAGTGGCTACTAAAAATTGTTTCTTTACAATTATCTGATATCATTGTTTCGCGTGGATTTATTGATCTTTCTACTGATATAGGCACAGGTACGTAATTGACTTCTGCGGTACAATATATTTGCTTTACAAACGGATAAATAAACAATATTGCAGTTCTCTCTGATTTTCTAGTCTTTGTGCACTACGTGTATAATAACAGCAGTAAAGAAGATTTACTCTTTTCCAAATATGTCCAAGAAAAATGTAACAGGACAGACAGTGCACTAAAAGGTGCAGACTTCCTGACCTGAGCATTCGAAACACCCTTCTCACTGAGGAACACCTAAACCTCTAGAGGCGATCTACGGGACACAAGCCCCCAGCGGTAAAGCTCGGGCGACAGTGAACAAGATGAGGTTAAAGAGTACAATAGACAGCGACCAGACAACATCGGTCACCGAAAAAACTAAAACAACTATCACATATGTTCCCGCTACGTGGGACTGGACGTCGAAAGGAACAATTTTCAAAACCCGCACATTTCCAGGAAAACCAATTAGCTAGATTACAGTGTTCACTTCGTACAAAGACATGAACGCCAAACAGTAATCGAATATCGCTCAGACTGGGATAACGTGATCCTTCAGAAGCAGAAATTTCGTCTGAATGGTTGATCTCTACCCGGGACAGAGCCCCAGCCAAAACATTTTCGGCGAGGTTTCAAAAATTCCTACGTAGCCGATACATCGTTTCCGTAGATAAGCGGGACTTCGTTTCCAGTGGACCTGCTTTTTATAGGAATCCTCCTGTTTAAACCAGAGCTACCAGAATCTCGTTTCTCAGAAAAGTCCCGTCTGACAGGGACCGTCGTTAGATGTTTAGATGTTATAAGCTCTTAAGAAAGCGTAAGACACGTCAGCTGACCAATGGGGACGAAGTCCCGAGGGTAACCTTTAAAAATATCTACCATGTAGCGAATACACAACCGGGACAGATAGTACCGTTACGGTTCCTTTTGCGAGTGAAGAAACCACCGAATTATCGATGATTCTAATCACTGTGAAGATTGTCTATGTACCGGAGAAAAAGTGTCTGTCCAAGTAGAGAGCCAGAACGACAGAGTTTGTCCAGGGGGAAGAAAAAGAGTAACAGGAGTAGATAAATATAGCTGCATAAATAATAATATTTCTAAAAGCAAAACTGATTGGCAAAACCGTACTAAAGCTAATACAGATGATGCAAAGGCAATGGTAGGCAAGTTCAAGTTTTTGTGCAGCGAAATTTGGAGGTAGCAACAAATGCAACGAAAAGTCACAGTGTTACAAAAATAATAATAGTTGTAAAGTATTTTAAATACGCTTATGAAAGTGATAAGCTACGTAAAATACCTGCGGCCCCAGCCCTCATTATTTGATAATTCATGCGATGAAATTCCTAGCCAACATGCTTCACTTTTATTGCTCACTGAATTAAGGCGGTTATCCAGAGCAAAAGGTCCGTTTAAGTAGCTTCAAACGCGCAATGAGTTACTAATTTTATTTTATCAAAAAATTTGGGGCAAAATTTTACGAATCCTACATGATTAAAAGCAATAAATTTATCATTGCTAGGAAGAAATGCTAATACTTCCATTTTTAACGTGACAAATAAAATTGCATCTTTCTGACAGATGTGGATATTCTAGATTTCATCTCTAGAATATAATACATTTGACTGAGTTTTTACGTTAAATGACTTTTCAAATGAATTAAGTTTAAAAATAAACGGTAAAGTTTACAATGGAATACTTTAACATTAATATCAGTTGACAATTGATGCTTGCATAAAACTAAAGAACAACTTTTAAAACATAAGTTTATCAAAAACATATCGGAACTTATCAAAACGAGTTACTCATATTTTATTTGCTATAACGTATTTGACGGGACAGGTTTTTGACATTAAGCTGCAATAATTCCAAACATAGACATAAACCTAATGTACGAATGATGTAACCTGATGTAAGAGTTCAAGCTTTTAACATTTTTTCTGACGTTACGAGAATTCCAAACACATCGAAATCATTAAAAAATAAATATTTAAAAAATTTTTATACTAATTATTTCATTTATTAGCTTCATATGTTACATTTTGTAAACGTATAGGTTGTACATTAATATCTTAACGTTAATTTCATTTAGTACAAAATTTTGCTTTATTTAGAATAAATGTTTAGTTTATTTGTCTAATATATCCGTGTTGTTATTCATAATAACTAATGAATAGCTCATAAAATTCCAGTGCTCATTAAAACTTTTGCAACTTTAAACCTGTTTCGCGTTGAGAAGTGTTTGGTATAAACCGCTATAGTAATCTAATGGAGAGGGAACTGTTAAATATAGGCTTTAATTAAGGCAGTAACAAGCGTTAAGCAAAGTAGTCTTTCAAAGGCGGCTAAAGACTACATTTTACATTTCAACGAAATAGAAGAAAGGGAATGGGTAAATACAGCAGTGTTTGCCAGTTACTTATAATACACTCACTTCCAAAAGTTAAGCATGGGAGAAAAATGCTAATTTCCGGAAACCAATCAGAATTGAAGAGGATGCAATTCGCTGCAGGAGTAGATAAATGTATGCAAATATGTTAGGTAACAGCCAATCGCGCTTTCATGTCAAGAAATATGCAAAAAAGGCAGTCTTATAAGAAGCCAGCTTTATAAAGGGTTGCAGAAGTTGTTTGTAAGTGCTTATAGAAGGTGTTTAAAACTTTCTTACAATTTGTTTTCAAGACATACGTGTTTCTATGACTTCCAGAAGACGAATGGAAGATTCTGAGAGCTCGCGTGCTGTGGAGCGCATTGAAGCAGGACAGCCGATCACAGATGTTGCTCTTTTCTTCGGCGTACATCATTCTGGAATTTCAAGTTTAGGAAATAATTCCAAACTACACAGACAGTTGTCCGAAGGCCCGTAGCCCGCCGCCCAAGGGTTACAACCCCCCCGGAAGATCGATATATTGCTATTGTGCTGTTGTAGCCAAACGGAATCGCAGAGCGACCTCCACACGTGTGACATCTATGGTTACAGCGTCCATTGGTAAGGCGATATCTGCAGCTACTGTACGCCGAAGATTACATATGAGTGGACTATAGGCCCGGGCACCTCGAGTTTTTGTTCCTCTATCCGTCCAATCAAGAGGGGCACGGTTACAGTGGTGCCCGGAACGTGTCAATTGGAATGTGTCTGACTGGGGCAATGTCATGTCTACTGATGAGTCAAGATTTGCTCTGGAGCCAGATGATAAGCGAATAAGGATATGGCGTGAACAACGAACACGCAATCAGTCCCAAAACATCACCGAACATCACACATTCCGTGGGCTGGGATTTCATTAGGATACCGCACTGACTTGCACATCTATAAACGGGGTTCTTTGATGGCTGTTCGGTATCGAGATAAAGTCCCAAAACCCATTGTGAGATTGCACACTGCAGCAGTTGGTCCTACTTTTGGTTTAATGGACGATAACGCACGTCCCCATAGAGCTGACATCGTCGACGACTACCTGGAGAGTGAAGAGATTGCGCGTATGGCGTGGCCAGCATATTCTCCCGACCTTAATCCCATTGAAAATCTTTGGGATGCTCTTGGCCGTGCCGTATCTTCACGTTTTTTAACCTCCAGCCACTCTTATTGAGCTGGAAACTGGTCTACAGGAAGAATGGCGATTGCTTAATTCTGCGGTGGTTGACTACCTAATTGAAAGCATGGTCACAATGTGTAAACTTTGTATACAGATGAGGTGGGATTACATACCCTATTAATGTTCTTTTTTTCATTTTGTGCTGTTTATTTTCACTTTATACATAATTCTGTTTAAGTCTCCTAAGTTATGTCATTATCTGGTAATTTACAAAAATTTAATATTGTTTTCATTTCTGTTTATAATTAATGATTTTGTTTTATGCATAAATATATATGCTACTTTCCTGCCGAATTTTGTGTCAATCAAAGCAGTATTTGTTGATTCGTTTGCATTTTTTATCTTCGTGCTTAACATTTTCAAGTGAGTGTATTAGGCTCTAGATTCAAGCTTTGTAGCAGAAGCTATCAGCCTCTGATTAGATATGCGATTCTGAATCCTAAAATCAGATGTTTTTATAAAATATGGTATAATTTGAAATTTATGTCAGTATTACTAAATTTAAAATAATAAATCTTCTTTCATAGCCAACAAACATTAATCGAATTTTCGGAATCAGTTTCATTAAAAAAATTACAATAGTGCTGCACAAATCTGGAACAACAGTTTTATTACTTTGGCTTACTTCCATACAATTTTACTATTCAGTTTGAATTTAATCTTATCTTGTTACAAAAAGTAAGGTTTTACATGTATGAGTAGTTTCGATCTGGCTTTGTGTGTATGTATCTTATTCATTTAAATTCTTTTTATATTCAGCTGATTTTCTAATACCCAGTCTAAAACCAGATAATGAATACGCACTCTATAACTAGAATAGGTATTGACGGAGACAACTTATTTCATTGCATCAGGCATTCTGTGAGTCTCCCAGCCGCAGTTCCAATGCTTTAAAAATCTGAGATTAATTAAAAGATGTAGAGAAAGAAATTAAAAAATTAATGAAATGACTCTAATTAATAATTATTTAAATATAATTATTATTATACAGTGTAGGGTTTAGGATTTCTTATTTCACTGTCCTTATCATTGAAATGAGGGAAATGAACATGGACCTTTCCAATTTCTCTACGACTCGAATTCTTTGTACTGACTAGCTTGTTGGTGCTGATATTTCCTGAAATACCATCTTTTGAAGTCAGGAATATATTGTAGAAATTCAAATTGTCTTTCCTAACTATACTCTTAAATAAGTGTGTTTGATATCTGTTATCTAAGTACTTCATGAAAAGAAATTTACTTTGGTAAAAAAAATGATAACTAAATTTCTGAAAACGGTACAGAAACATCGTTTGTCGTGAGAGACATGGAAACTTCCGTTCTTGACTTCAAAGTACATTTTAACCCTAATCGACTGAGATGTCAAATCACAGCCAGAGAGTACTCAAAGTCGGACCGAGGCATTAGCTAATCAGAGATACACTTTAACTTTCGCTGGTACTGTCTGTGAGGGAAGTTGTCATTAGTAATGCCGAACAACTTTTTTAGCCACTATTTTATCTAAATGTCTAACGAAGGTGAGACCTACAGATACGTCAAACTGCACGGTAATGATACGTTCCCCGTAAAAGCAACATAACGCAATGCTGCTTTGTTAATATAGTTGTAAAATGGTCAAATAGGTTCTCTCCAAATTCATCTGTTACATGTGAGGGCATTTATTATGACACTACACATCATCCGTAATATAAAGCCAACCCGCTCAGGAGAGAAATTGGTTAATATCTCTGACTTCCGTACCGAAAGGCCCGGATTCGAATCTCGAAGAAAGTGTGGATGCAGAATACTCTGTCGCTTCAAAGGAAGTAAAGGTGATTGCTTGTTAGGTGTCTCCATACTAAAATGATCGCCGTTTGAGGTCGTAGTAGTGGCCAAAGCCTAAAATAGCTAATACCCATCATTAAAAAAAGTATTAAAGCCAAGCCAGACAGCTCGTTCGACATGTTGCTTGGGAACATGACTGCCATATCCTAGGACTTGATTTAGATTCCCTAAGAACTCATGTTTGTAAATATGTTTAAGACATGGCAAGATTCAAAACACATTGAAGCTGAAATTCCTTTCGATAGTTTAGTGGTAGGAAACAAAATGTCGCAGATTCTCAGTTCCGACTTCAGAAGATCACAATTGAGACAGAATTGGACAAACTTCTAAAGTCACCTATACGGGTGCTATTACGAAAATCTATATTTTGAAGGAACAACTTCTACGGTATTTCTCCCGCCGTCTTTGCATCCCATCGTGGTGTAGTGGTCAGCACGTTCGACGCGTAACCGAGAGGTCCGTGCTTCGATACCCGGTGAGGCGTTGCTCGTTTTTCCTTCTTCTGCTTCCAAAAAATCCTAATGACTCTACAAACTGTTTCAAACAATTTACTACAGGCGTTTTATTACTAAAGGAAAGAAACGTGATTTTTTCTTTCATTTCCCAAAATGCTGTAGATTGTTTATTTCCCGAAGTCATCATCCAATTAAAGAATTTTAATGGGAGTCCTATGTTGGCATTCTTCATGTCTCTAATGGACAACCGGTTTCCCACTTACATGTCACCTCAAAGGGATTCGTGGTATTTGTATGTTTTATATCAGGTCGCAAAGCAAAAGATTTTCTCGAAGTCTTCGGCAGTTTTTCTCCTGATATGTTTTAATTATGTCATACGGTATTAAGGTACCAGAGGCCAGAAATTCAACGATAGTCTCAACCCTTGCCTTTTGGCAGTGATAATATTCGTGAATCTGATCTAACCGTAGGATCATATCAAAAACTTTAATAACAGCATACCAGATATAATATTTTACATATACACATAAACATTCAAGTTGACTTTTCCACTTTTCTATTCCTGTGAACTGACAGGCCGATTATACCTTTTCATATAAAATACCCTTTTTTTTCCTGTGGGTGGAAAGAAAACAGAATTAAAACTTCCTGAAGCATTATCAAATAAACACGCAGGTCCCTTTAAGGATTACATGGAATATTGTAAATTTCTTTTGGCACCCGATACAGGTTTGCAAAGAATTATAGAAATAAAACGAACCTGTAAGGAAGCATGCAAAAGAAATTTGGGTGTGTGCAAAATCATTGCATAACTTTCTACCATGATCATAGTAAAAGGGAGCAAGCTCTTTCATTTTTAATCAGTATACACCTTACTGTATAATTCATTCTGAAAACGTGAAAAATATTTTCCTGTAAAACATTAAAAATAACTTTCAAGATTCGGGTAATAGAAGTTCCTGCATATTTTAACATAAATCTACATCTTCGGTACCTTAACTTCTTTTGATGTGGCGTCGAAATTTTATGTGGAAAATTAAAATATCTTATAATGGTTTTAGTTTAAAGAATAACCTTGCAGCGCATCAACATTTCTCTCGGTTTATGAAAGTACTTTCAACATACATATATTTTTCACTTGAATGCATAAAGACGAATTTCGCATTTTCAAGCGCTTAGTGATAGGAAAGATGTTGCTTTACGCTTTGCATGAAGAATGCACAGATGACATGAATTAACATATCATAAGTAAACAGATTTTATTCTAATAGCAGCAGGAAATTAATCTTTCAAAACCGCTAGCATTGACTGGCAATCGAATCCAAGATAACACAATCTGCACAAGAATGCACTGTCTCTGCTTTGATAAAGCCAGTCCTCAGTTTCTCCTAATAGGCACTTGAAACATTGTTAATTAATTCTCCACCAGTTGGCAACTGCTGCCCAGACGGTATAGTGGTTAGGGGAGCCTACTCAGGAACTGAATAGCCCGGGTTCGAATCTCGGAGAAGATATGGATGTTCGTAAATGTATAGTGTATTTGTGGCATGGGAACAGTCTAAATATATGGCAAGTCGAAAGTCCTCTCGTGTAGATTGGTGGTAGAGGAGAGAGCTGGGAAACCTTCAGACCAACCTCAGCATGCTCTTCCTCAAAATTGGGGTGGAAATTGAAGTCCTACTTCTTTGAGGCTCTGGCCACCATTCTTCCACGAAATTCATAGACAAGACAACAACACCAACAACCATAATAGGCAACTAGATAAGAAGCTGAAAACTAGGTATTCATTCCAAGGTCAATGCCAGGCAAACGGGTTGACTGCATGGTTTTTTTTTGTGGTGCTTCCAATGTGTAACGTGAATATGAACCAATTACCTTCTGAACGTCCCCCACGAAGGCATTCATTCCTTTAGACAGATAGATCTCATGTGCTTTGCCATATTCAGATAGCTTAAACTAACTCAACCTACTTGAGTAACTGCTCCAGCAGACTCCCCACTTTCACTTAAATGCATTACTTAATTTTAAGCAAAATGCGCATTAACACTTACATAGGTTTCAAATAAGAGCATAGACTAACACCAGAATGATTCACACGAAACGCGATGTCACACAGAATATGAGCGTAATCTATGTATCCAGCAGCCGAGGGAATCCATGTGTCTATTTGCGACCATCTACGCCTTTTTTAGAGATTCAGATCGAGGCCATCAACATGATAGTAAGAGAGATTATATTGGCCAACACAGATGGCTTTTTGTGGCCCGCCAACGGATCATACAATGATACTGTTAGTACTCTTGAATAATTTTTCAGAATCTTGGATGGCTGTGTAGACAGCAATTGATGGTATGTTAAATTTGTTATCATAGTTACAGTCCTTAACCGCATACATAGAAAGAGGATATTACACAAATGACCATTTGTACTTGACATATAATAACGTAGAGAATAAACAGTTTACTCTTGAAAAGAAAAACACTCCAAAGATTCTAGAATCCTCCATGGATTCTCTGGAATTCAGATTCAAGACCTTGGGCCTGGCAATTAGTCAACGTTTCATGATAATAATCACTACTTGAACACACTTTATACCCCTTTAGCCAAACACCAATATAAAAGATATATATTTCGTCTAGAATCCAAACCCAAAGTTTCATCGTCAATAGAACGGCTATCTTACAGCTTCTCAACCGGTGATCAGTCTCTCAATCATGCATAGATTAGCCATCAGCTGCATAAATAAAGTTGGATCGATTATTTTCAAAGTTGTTGTTCTCCCTTTTTATGAGGGCCTTAACCGACGCAGAGAACTCTGCGAAGCTACTGGCTAGGATTCGTGCCTAGGCAGTCTCGGCCACGGAAGTATACAAATTATGAACCTAGTGGTTCTCGGAGCTCCGAAAAGGTCACTTCGGCTACGTTCATTTGGGGTCATAAAGGGCATAGAGACATAGTCATAAGGGCATAAATACGGGAGTTCTTTTCACACCTGCGGGACGGTGTCTAAGCTGTGGCCAATGAGAGAAGCTAAATTTGCGCGTGCGTGGATCTGTCTACAGCTTCCCCTCGATTGAATACCCGCGTTCGCTCTGCTTGTTGCCGCTTCGTTTTAGCTTCGCTCTGATTGGTCGAAGCTTATCCCAAGTCGGCATAAACTTGAAAAGTTAGAACGTTATGCCAAAAGCCCTAAACCAGATTTAATGACATAGCACCGACTGGTTGCTTTGGCAACGCAGCCCGGCCTAAACCACTTATGCCCTTTATGCTCCCGTATAAATGCAGCCTTATTGGCCAACCCGGAGTCCGGTAAGTCTTAGAGTAGTGTGGTTCTGGTAGCTCGGGGGACCTACCCTGGGTGGGTAATATCCCTCTGCGACGGGCAGCTCGAACGACTAGCAGGTAGCAAATTAACGACCAGTGACGCAGGTGCGTTGCGCCGATCCCTACAAGATTCTGGGAATGGGGTTGAACGCCGGTCCCAGTTCTGCGGGGGGGGGATGAGGAGTCTTAGTGCGACTAAGTTCGCGGAAAGAGGAATGCCTTTATCTTACTTATCTTACTAGACACACTGATTTTACAGTTATAAATTATGTTCTGGACTTGTTATAATATTCATATATATATATATATATATA
>KK120855.1:142228-163239 GCA_000611955.2 Stegodyphus mimosarum
ATATATATATGTATCAAATAATATTTTTTTGCAGCCAAAGAAAATTTTCCGAACATGGATTTAGCTCTTTTTTTAAATAAAATATTGAACAATATTTAATAAGAACTGTATAGCCATAAGATTATTTTGAAGCAGATGGGTGAAAAATGTGCAATATTCTCGCCGAAACTCGAAACCTGGACCTCTCGAATACGCTTCGAATGTGCTCCCAGCTACACCACGAAGGCATGGAAAAAGGAGGGAGAAAATACATTATACAAATAATAACAACCTATATTTGTATAGCTAATTGTTATCTGAATATCATGCATCAAAGATACTGTAATTGCTATACTTCTGTTGATCGAAATTTTAAAAAATAAGACTTTAAGAATCCAGTGCTCAATATAATAGCCGTAAGTACACAGTCCAGTCACATTAATGTGACCATCTGTCAAAAGCCAGAATAACCACCTTTCGCAGAGCGGACTGCTGCGAGACGTGCAGGAAGAGAGTCACATAGGTCCCTGAAGGTGTTCTCTGGGATGTTGAGCCATGCCGACTCTAATGCCGTGGCCAGCTGCGCTAGATTACGCGGTTGAGGATCCATGGCGCGAACAACTCGATCGAGATGGTGCCACAGATGCTCGATTGGGTTTAAGTCAGGTGAGTTTGCTGGCCAGGGGAGGACGGTAAACTCATCCTGGTGCTCTTCGAACCACGCACGTACACTGGCAGCTGTATGGCACCTCGCATTGTCCTGCTGGAAGATGCCATCATCCTGAGGAAAAACAATGCGCATGTAGGGGTGAACATGGTCCGCAAGGACAGATGCGTACTTGTATTGATCCATTGTGCCTTCCACAATGATCAGTGAACCTAGAGAATGCCAGGAAAACATTCCCCAGACCATAATGCTCCCGCCTCCAGCTTGGACCGTTCCGGCAATGGTTGCAGGGTGGTTCCTTTCAGAGGTTTCACGCCTTATACGCCAACGTCCATCTGTCCGATGGAGCATAAAACGCGATTCATCCGAAAACGCAACCTGTCGCCACTCAGTGGACGTCCAGCTGCTGTACTGGCGTGCAAATTCTAGCCTTCGCCGTCGATGAACAGCAGTCAGCATAGGTGCACGAACCAGGCGTCTGCTTCGGAGGCCCAGACGCAGCAATGTTCGCTGAATAGTACTTTGGGAGACACTTTTGGTAGCCCCTTGGTTCATTTTGGTGGTCAGTTGCTCAACGGTAGCCCGTCTATCTGCCCGAACGCATCTCCGCAACCGTCGTTCGCCTCTGTCATCTATGGCCCGTGGTGCACCACATTTGCCACGTCGCTGATTTTGGACAGTCCCATTTTGCCATGCACGGTACACTTTTACCACGGCGGCACGCGAACAGTTCACAAACTCAGCCGTTTCGGAAATGCTTCCACCCTTGGCCCGAAAGCCAATGATCATGCCCTTTTGGAAGTCGGATAAATCGTTTCTGCATTACGCCAACGATTGAAATGTTTTCCGAAGCCCTCACACACCCTTTATATACGCTCAACTGCACTGTGCTGCCACCTGCCTTCTGTGATTGGTTATTTAACTCTGACATGGAAAGTACGTGGTGGTCACATTAATGTGACTGGACTGTGTATTTTCTAATTATTAGCTTTATTTAAATATTATTTAAAATACATAAAATAATCACAATTAAAATGCTTTCTCGCATACTAAGAATTCCTGTTCAACTCCTAATGATATGTAACGATACAAAATGCGTTTCCAATACCAACAGAAATTATTATAATGATTTACTTTCTACTTTTCTCTATAGTCTCTTCCTTTAAAGACTCCCACAAAGGAGCAAAATAAACTGCTTTAGATTTTAATTTAGTGAAGTTATTCACTTTCGCACAATCATCTCCATCACAATTTTATCCAATCCAATAAACATGAAAGTGGTGCTAAATGCTAAGAAAAGGAATATAAACACTTGCGAGGGAATTCTTTTATTTTTCAAGTTTAATTAAAAAAAAAGAACTTTTCAGAAGCTTTAGAAGAGCTCTTCATTAAAACTTTTTTTTAAACGGTAACAGAAGAGAGAATAAATTAAGTGCATTTAATTTAATGTGCAGCCTACAGCTTATTTTGAATAACATACTTACGCTTGGGCAGACCTACAGAAAAGTGGATATTTATTTCTTTAATAACGAAACTCTCAAGTGTGTTTAAGAAATTTGAGTATATATTATTTTTTCATCTGCAAAAAGTTATCCAAATTTTAAATACTTGTAAGAATAGTTAGTATGATTGCAAAATTAATTTTTCTGCAATATTAAACTTTCAAGTACCGAAATGCGTAATTCAAGCAGTGTAGAATTCATTCCATGCAGCGAAATAATATAAAAATACGAAAAAGTTTTGATTAAACTGCGTGATATATGACACTTTAATATCTTTCCTTCATTAACAGTATAAGCCTGCAAATGTTCAGAAAATTGATTTTTTACTTATAAATTAGTTTTAATTTAAATTACATCATTTACATACCATGTTAAAAATAAATGATTTAAGTGCAACAAGAGTAAGTAAAACAAAAGAGTGATGCTGTTGTTTTAGGAGGTTATAAGAATTCTGTTGTCATTCCTTTCTTTCTATCAATTAGTTTCAAAATTGCACTTACTTTAAGAGATATATAATTTTCCGTTCGTTTATTCTCCTATCAACAAAATTCCCAGTTCCATACTTGAGGACTCCATTCCGAATATGGGTATTTATAGGATTTTTTGCCAATAGGGTTTTATTTACATTTGTCAAACTAAGACAGCCTTAAAATTTCGTGTTGAAGAATATGAAGCATATGTTAGGAAAACGGAAGCACAGAAGTCCCCTGTTGCCCAACAGTGTTTGCTCGAATATCTTACTTTCCATTTTCCTGCAAGCAAACTTATTGAAACAATATCTTGCTTTGATGTATAATTAGATTTTTAGAGGCGTTTCACATTCAAAGAAAATCTTTCTGTTCTAGTTAACGACCCTAATTCCAATCCACGTTTCAGCCTTTGAGTAAATTATGTTTTAGTTTTCTTGTTTCATCAATAGGTGGCCTTATATTATCTCGTTCATTTGCACTTTCGCAGCTGAGGAAGATGATTCTGCAGTTAGACCATCAAAACTATTCCTGCAAAATTCACAAATATAACGCTGATTCTTGGTGTTTAACTTCTCCAATAATCATTATTCGGCGCGTTATGATAGCCTAAAAGTGCATTTATTGCTTTTAAATATCAATTTATGTTAAGAAAATGAAATGTAAAATAAAAATCTTAAGCAGTTTTGTACGGCAACACTGAAAACTGACTATGCCAAATGTTGCTTGGAAGATAACTAACTCTCTCCTTTTTTGCGCAGAGAAAAATAGCTGCTCAATCAAGTGGGTGATTTAGGCAATGTAGCGGAATGAAAGGAAACATAACGTAATGTTGCGAAAAATTCGGCAGTTGCGCCTGTCTGTAAGCTTTCCGGCATAGCACTATGGTTGCCATAAAATAGTGCATTGGAGGGTTGCCAGATTGGCGACTATATCACCCATTTGGCGACCAAATGGGCGCCAAATATCCCATGGTCCAATCGGGAACCTTCTAGAATAACTTCCTGTCGAGATATTTCTCGAAACGTGTGGAACCTAAGGAAAAGCTATATAAACCCCTGCGTTTCTGAGAGCCGGCATTGTAAGAATAGCTGCTTACTGTGAGTGCAAAGCTACGGGAGAGTTTTGTGAACGGAAAGCGATCGAGATAGTGCTTTGCCGTGAAGCTACCTTTACAGTATAACTTGACAGCGTATTGGTGATTGTTTTACGGTGTTTATTATATGTTTAGTGTTGCCGTGAAGCTACCTTTGCAGTTACAGCCTGAAGCTGTGTTGCTGATTGTTTCAGCGTATTTATTGTAGATTTTCGACGCTTTTAAAGGTAATTTTGGAACTGTGCTGTAAATAGTGATTCTTGTAAATAAATTGTGCTTTATATTGATCTGCATCCTGTTTTCATCGGCTACTCTCAAATCCACGAACCCGTATAACGCAACAGTAATGTAACAAACAGGAATGTCCAAGACTCTTGTGAAGTTATAAAATATTTTATGTTAAATAACCAATTATTATGATTTATACCTTTACTATAAATACCTTCCGTAGCCCTCGCCAGAATGAAAACTAGTTGTTTGTTTATTTAAAACAACGGTTTGAATGTTTCGAGGTAGAGCTTCTAGTAACCTCAGCTTGTTGTTACTTAGGTTCCAGTTTTAGTGTCTTGATAGCCGATATTTAAACTACGCGCTCTCAAATACATTGAGCCATCTTAAATAGTTTATTTTATCAATAGTCTCCAACTACATTACCTCCATTTGAAGTTTAACTTTATCATATTTTAAATTAAATTCCCACAATTAGGAGGTTAATTTGCCGCACAAGCGGCAAATTCATTTTTCCTGTTTATTTAAAAAGGTTTATATTAACCTTCTCTAGGCTTTGTGATCGCTTTCAGTCTAAGCGATAATTCGCTATCAGTCAAACAGGGTCTGCAGGACTTTGACACAAGCTTAAGCCATCGCCTTGGTCCTTGGTCTAGATAGAGCAGAACCCTACAAATGCGCGTTCTGCTGAGTATATCTCCCTTTAAATATTATCTCTTTCTACCTCACTGGATACGCGAGAACTAAAGTTAGCATTCTGGCAGGAAAACTGAAAGGAAAAAAAAGTTAAGATACTTAGCATAAAATAGCTGGTCAGAAAAAATAAGTAAATACCTTACAACTTTTATGCTTGAATGGCGATATACTATATTATAAATTTAACTGTTTACTTATTATTAATCAATGAATGAAATGAGTCACTGTAAATTTTACTAAGATGTAATTGAAATACTAACTACCTTACTCCAGTAAATGTAATTTTAGTTCAGTTAGCTTTATGCTATTTTCTTTATATAGAATATGCGTTTTGCTAAATATAATTAGCGGCAAATCCTCACTAGACTGTAAGCGACTTATCTGTTTGTCCAATATGAAATGGAAACGTAAGAAGGGTGTAAAAGACTCTTTAAAACTAAATAAGTTGAGCAGAAGCCACACCTGGTGCTTACAAATCAGACAGCAATTATGACGTGAATTCAAGATAGAATTTTAAATTAAAATTAAATATAAGTATCTATTAGCCAAAGGCTACGCAGAGAAATTTAAACGCAGAAATTGGCTTTTAAGCTTACACCGGCGGGCAAAGTATTATCGGTAAGAATAAAGGAACGATTATCTTAGAATAACAAATCAGTAACGTCGCCTTCAGCACGCAGAATACACTCAGTCTAAACATTCCCGAACGCTTACTCAAATACGTGAGAGCTAATTTGCATTCTGGCAGAAAAGCGGAAAGACAGACATGACAGTGCAGATTCAGAACATAAACTAAGTGGTTAATTAACATAAATAAGCTCTACCTTTTTCTTGGCTTCCACATTTCTTTGCGATACATGCAGATTAATCGGCAAGCTCTCCCGCTACATTTTTAGCGCTAGTTCGAAAAGTCCTTTACATACTCGCATAATTTTCTCTTCCCTCTATTGTATATAGTTATTTCCTCTGATGGCTGGTTTACTGTTAAATCGTATTCCCTTAATTTTTATTTTTAATCAGTGAGCTCAGTTTTGATTTGCAATTTTGCATTAACATTATATCCATTTTATTGTCCCTTACGTTTATTCTTGAAAGGTATTTTATGCAGACTCTTCGTTAAGCTATTCGGATGTGTCAGGTGATCTCACACTTGACAAATTTTACAAACATTTGATTTTACAAGACGCAAGAGAAACGCGCAGACGTGGAAAATAAAACAGGTAAATCGACAACTGTAAAAGCGAGAAAGCGAATGTCGATCATATTTATATCCACAGGCGACCAGTGGAAGAGCTGATAGCGCCATCTATCGGCAGAAATAGTAAATAAAATGAAGGGCTAAGTTAGTAGAATTTTGAAGGCATTAGGCAAGACTGGATTGAAATTGAAATCATTGGCTAAACACGATAATTTTTTGTGAATGTGAAAAGCTTCAAGAAAAACCAATTCCCTAATAGAACCAACTTTCTGGATAATTTTAGAAGAAACAAAATTAAAATTGTGATTGAATTTCCAACTATGATTAGCTATTGAAAATTTCTTAATTTCTCCTTTTCGGACGTAATATTCATGTTCTTTTATTCGAAACTTTAATGTTCTTTTCCTTTGGCCAGTATAACGTAAGCCACACTGACACGATATGCTATAAATTCCCCAAGAATTAAAGTCAGAAATAAAATCTTTAAGAGCCGAACCTTTCGGAACTTTTTGGCCACAGTGAATGATCTTAGCTGAGGGCTCGCAGGAACGTTTTCCTGAGTACTTGATGTAAAAGGTGCTTGTAGATTAGAAATTAGAGTTATTAAAAGTTTATTGAAGTTTACTAAGTGTTAGAAAGTTAGCTAGATTCCTTTTATGGTTCAAAGTGTTTTGTATAATTGCACAAGTTTTGCTGTTGAAATTACGTCTTAACGTAGCATACCAGAAAGCAGCTATTATTGTAAGTTGGCAAGAAGTCAAAAGATTTAGTTTCTTTCTATTTTTAACTGCATTACTCCACAAGTCGTGTTTATGTTGGATTTGAGTTAAGTATTCATGTATGTACTAGTAGTTAAGTATCAAGCTAAAACTTTCCAATCTGCTCACATAATTCTTAGAATTAATTTTTAGATACGAAGACATGTAGTCCTAAGTTATTTTGCACGCCTGAGAAGTTACAAATGTATTTCTAAAAACAGATATCTCTTGAAATATAATGTTGCCAACAGACAGTGAAAATTATTTAAAAAAATTCCCAATAAGGTCTGTGTTTTTCCAAAAATGTTTCCTAATCATAATAACTCGGCAACTATTTTATATTCTAATCACCATTGGTTTTAAACCCAGATTAAGCAAATATGTCATTGTTAGGCAGAATATTCTAAGCGTTCAGTTTCTCAATCTATGTATCAATTACAAACTAGTTATGTATTTGCAAAAGAATGAAAGAATTGCATTTAACGCAAGCAGATCTTAAGCAAGTTTAAAATAATTTGCCCACTGAAGTATAAATTATGATACAGCTATCTGATCATAAATGGGTTTAATAAACACTCGTTAAAACCGGCAACAGAAATTGTGAAGTGCTTTCATTTGCAGTGGGAAGGAGATCGTTAAGAGATAGAATCAAAAACTAATATTGATTTTCAATTGCTGTGGGTTGCAAACATCAAAAGGCAGTTTTATAGCCTGTTGAATTAACCATTAAATTCCTGAAAGTCTTGCTCATTTTGAGAGAGAAACTTCCATTTCAATGCATTTATTAAGCTCTCGTCATTCATCGATAATATCAAGGCATCCAAATATGCTTGGATAAAGTACCTAGTAATTTTCATTAAGTAAATATATTTAATTTATCTGAGCAATTGCTAATTAACTGTCTAGCGAAGACACGGAAGCACCGATAAAATACATTGAAAAGTTAGCTGATAAATTTTGCTTTATGCGTTCATCAAATTATTAATTCATATTCCTGAGTCATAATAGCTTTCAACATTTATGCGCTAGAAAAAATTTCATAATTTCGAGAGCAATTAGTTCTTACCATGTTGCGAAGACTTGGTGTTTATTATGCATTGCACAAAAAAATTAATTAATTTTATGAAGTTTTTACTTTTTGATATATGGCAAGGTAGTATTTCATTTGTCTGACAGTAATATCAGAGTAAGTCCACGAATTTTATCATGGAGGAAAAGGCAAAATTGCATTTGTCGCTGTGATGGACTTGGTCATCTTATAGCTCTCAGTACGACGTTTTACAGTTCTTGAAGCTGAAGGCCCACAGGGACGAGTCCGAGAGTCTTCCATCCCTTATTTCCTCCTGTCAAACCACTTGAGAGGACTTTCAGCTCTCCATTATTTTAAGGGTTTCCTTGCTATAAAGTCACTTATATAACTTTACTTGCAAGCATCCACACCTTCTGCGGAATTCGAACTTGAACTCAACAATATGGAATCTAGCATTTCCCATCGTCTAGGTGTACTGTATTTCTCCTGAAAGTTTGTCACCGCTGTACTGATAACCTTATATATAATATATATATTAAAAGAAATCTGAAAGGTTCCAAATTTTAAATTACGTGTAAAGGGGCGTTTTTTAACATTTTGTGTGTTACCTTTATTTATTAAATATCATGTTCTTCGCACTTAAAACATAAAATTCAGTCCCTGAGCCATATCGCAAAATAATTTTTTAAATTGAGCATATCTTTAGAATTTCCGATACACAGTCTCCAGCGCTGGAGATAAAAATGGTTTTTCTGTACAACGTTGCCATGGCTCGCTTTGAAATCCTTGAGTTTGTTAATCAAAAATTCATTAAAGGTTTACAAAATATGAAATCGATAATGAAACAAATTCCATATTTCAAATTTGGGCTTTCAGATGCCCATATGCGCAGTAGGATTACGTCATTCAAAATTGGATGGCTCTAGGTACCACCGTTTTATCACAATGCGAGAAACATACATACATTTACGCAGATTCTTCATTATTTAATTTCTTTAAATATAATACTGGGCTGCAAGGTTTGGTGGCAACAGTTTGAAAAGTGATTCAGACATTTAATATTTCCGACGCAAAATGCCGAAACGAAACCAATAGTCCTTCAGGGACAAAGCAACTTTGGACTAAAAAGCATATATATATATTTCTATTTAAGAAGATACTGGGAAAATAAAAACGTAACTATTACTCAAAATATCCTTTGTCAAATTATGTTGAGGAGATAAAACTCAAGACTTTTAATCACATATTTCATTTCGTAAATTGCATTCGTATTTTCTTCATAAATTGATGTACGTTTCCATAAACCGTATTTTTAAATGTTTTCAATGAATCCAGATTTGAAATTTTACTTTAGATATTTTTAAAAGTTTTTATTGTTACGTAAATGTACCTCCCCTCCACCTTTATTCTAATTTTTACATGAAGAATTCAAGAGATTCGAATCGGTCAACAACCTTTTAACATTTAACCCTTTGGATTCGAGAGAATTTGAGATTCGTCCTCACATTAAAAATTGATAATTAAAGAAAAGCTTCTTAATTCAACTAACAAAACTGAGTATTCGGACACATATTCCGTAACAAAGTTGAATTTCATGCAAAACAATATTATTAAAGGAATTGTTTACGCAATCAGATTGTGCGACCTTAATTCCTTCCTCTTGGTCAAATCATCTTTCCAAAATAACGCCCTCCAGAAATCCAAACTCCGTCTTATTTCCATGATTAAATTGTATTTCAAGTAAGAGATCACTTCCAAATTAAAGGAGCTCTAATAAGCATGTCTCCGGTAAGCAAGACTTTGCCATAATTACATTTCTCCGATACTTAGCCTCAAAACAGAGACCTATTTAAAATTCCACTCATTTTCCAAGCTGCCGGAATATGCGAATCTCTGATTGGCCAAGTAATTATTCAGAAGATCACGTAACTTCCACCTTTGCTTAATCGTTGGAATTTACCATTAAAGCTTCAGGAGGTTGTGTGTGGTCCATGTATGGAACTACGCCACTCCATCAATCGAAATTAAAGGGGCAACGGCTAATATTGTGTGCCCGGCATCCGCGTCTCCTGAAATGTGCTAAAAGGCAATGAATTATCATTTCACTTGAATGAGCAAAGGGTGGAAAGAAGGTTTTAATTTCGTGATATTTCTAGACCGCAGGAGCCGCTCATTAGTGACACCACATTCCACGATTAGACGCGTAAGGTTCAATGAGAAGAAAGGAATCTTGCTAACATTACCCGGGAAAAGACACCATAAATATCCTCCATGCAGTCAGATCCAAGTGAATTGTGATAGCAGTCTCTTGAGAAATTCCGAACACCGTCTGGCTATCGATTTTTTGAGTCCGGGATGTCACTGAAGTTCGGAATGTTATCTTACAATTTCTGGTTTACCGAGCATGAAAATCTCCTGTAGTGCAAAAGCCATTGGTTTTCACATGTTTAGATCATAAATCGCAAGTCCCAAATCCACCTAGTTATAAAAGTGCACTTCTGTATACAATAATACTTGTAAGGTTTATTTTAATTTTTTAACATTTACCGTGTGTTCTGGCATATAATGCGCACTTTTAATACAGAAAATGAGATCGAAATTGACGGGTGCACGTTATACGCCGATTTTAAAAGTGATACATTTAAAAATAAGAAAACGATGAGAATACAAGAATTTGATTTCTACATGTATCTAAGTGCTGGCGATTATGGCGATTTTCTAGAACCCAGCTCCCAGCATTTTCTTCTAGGATAGGCCATTTTATTACTCTTTGCCATAAAGCCCATTTATTCTTTGGAATGTTAATTATTACGAAATCATTTTTCCCACTCATGTATGGAGCGTTCACCAGTACCAAACATCCTTGCTTAAGCAGGATTTCCAGTTTCTTTCGGAAACTGAAAGATTTTGCATTTGAAATCAGCGCTGTGTTTCTTTCGTTTGGTAGAAGCCTTATTTACCACTAAAAGGTATACTAGATCAATTGCATTTGAACTAAAATGCGATTTACTAAAACTGGCGATATTTGCTTAAAATCACTGTTTCAAATGACTACAAAAAGAAAAATCATCTTACTCCTAATTCTGCGAATTCATTTGAGTTGGAAGTACATTCGCTCTCGAAACCCTAGAATAACATTCTTGTGCACACTTACACTAAATATATACTATGCATTTCCTCCACGCATGTATTGTTATCCTTATCGCTTGTCAATTCAGTATACCATCGCTCGAAAACCTGCGAAAAATCTTCCAATGAACGACTTGAAAAGACAAAGGCTTTGCACAGATATCTTTCATGCATCTTTGTAACAAACAGAGCTAGAGTTATATGGCGAATATACCCCAAAATAAAAAAAATGTAGTTTGAAGATTGTTTTATACGCCGAAATGCATGGCATTTTTAATTTGGAACAAGCCTTTCATTAACCTCCCCATTTTGCATCTACATCACTCTGTCAGAATAAGTTTTGAGGATTAAGTTCCATGTAAACGAGGTAGGAATTAGCTTTTAAGCTGAAGTCTGGCTCATATCATTAGAAAGGCGTAGCAGAACGCGTTCTGCCTTGCGTCCGCATTGTTGCTGCTAATTTAATCTTAGTATTATTCGGTCGTATTGTTACGTGCCTGCTAGTGTACTCCCGTAATCTTAAATAACGACCAACTCTGTTAGTTAATTCTCTGCAGCTTCGCCTGGGTTATTTTAGTTAGCATTAGATTATTTTTGCATTTTCTATCTTAACTTAAAGTTCAAGTGGAGACTTATTGTAAGCCGTAAAGGGGGCCATCTGTTAACTTATTTTGAGTTATAATAAAAGGTAAATTTAACCCCACATTTGACTTCTTATTTACAAGAACTCAGCGAATAATCGCTACACAGTGCTTCAAGATTCTAGCACTACAAAACTTCTAATTTAGCTAGGGTATTGTAATGTAAAGCGGAAGAAGTATTGGTTTATATTATAAAATTTTATGCCTCACATTTTTTATGTTAAGTTTATCTATAGCATGTTGACTCCAACTTTTACATGTAAATTAAAACTACAACGATATATGTTAATATGAGCGCGAAATAATGAATTAAATATAGGAAGTATGAATTGACTAATTAATATAAATAGCGATGATAGTTGTATTTTTACAGGAAATGCAAATTATCAATTCGCAGTTTCACATTATTTAAATGTGTAAAGAACCATGCAAATATTATTTAAAACATCAAAAGAAATATTATTTAAAATGCTAAAACTCTGAATATTTGAGAAAACACAAGTCAATCACATACCGAAGAGAAATTTGTACTTAAATTTAGGCAAAACAGCAAATTTAGGTTGGCATAGGACTTGAACAACTTTCCACAGACTTCAACGACGAGCGCGCATAAGCCTCTCTTCTTCAGGAACCAAATTCATTTAAGAAGACGGTCCTATGTCTGATTGTCCTGGAAATCGATAACGTTTTATTCAAAGTCAACATCAGAATAAGGTTGATTTACATTTTCTGTCTAATTTTAAATTTTGTAATGTCGTCTTTTTGATCTAATTAAATGTTTATGCATATCGTTTATTATGGGAAATATTTCTGGTAAGTGTATAAGGTAAATTTGTCAGTTACGCAAGACAATCGGTGAAGATAATCAAAGGAAACCTAAGTGTATATTCTCTCTCTTCTTTCCGCTTGCCTTCTTGGTTTAATTGCAAGCACACTCGACGCTCATTCTAGAGGTCCAGGTTCGAGTCCCGGCGAGGGCATTGCTCTTCTTTCATGTCTCCTGCTTGAAAATAACCTAATAATTTTACAGTGCCTCCGAACTAAAAGGTGGTGAACAATAATTCGCCACTACTGGGATTTGGCGAATGGGCCCCCTAATCCCCAGTCATTTTTTTTAAAGGGGGCTATATATAAGGTATTTCCTCCGTCTTTCGAGCGTGTTTTCACCAGTGTAACGGTAGCACACTCTGCGCGCATTCAAGAGGTCCAGGCTCGAGTCCCGGCGAGGGCATTGCTCATTTTTCATGTCTCCTGCTTCAAAACAACCCATTGTCTCTACAAATGTTTCAAATGACTTTAGGAATTGAAAGCTTACACTTCAACTCGTATCTATGCATTTTAAATGCATGAACATATTTATTGCACTTCTTTAGCTCATGAGTATAGCAAGAAAGTCCTTATTTAGATTAGCACCATGGATTACATTTCGTCTTATATGTATAATTTGAAATTTAAATTTTTAAATTTATTGGCAACACATATGATATGATAGGGTTTTTTTCGCTTTTATTGTATCAGTAGACTTCAGAAAGTACGAAGATTTAAACTCTTGTAGATATAAGCATCTGTTAAATTTCGGATTTCACACAATTGTGATTTTATTGGCTTACCTGTGAAATATTTTCATTTTAAAATATACTTTTAAGGGGACGGTGGACTTTAAAAATTAGTTTTTTACGTTTTTGTGTTTTCAACAAGAAATTTTATACATATACATATTATAACATCAGTTTGAAAATATATGTTCAAAATTTCAATTTATTTTAAATTAAAAGTTTTAAACACAAACAATTAATTTTTTTAATTAAGGATTTAAAATGCTCCTTGCGCTCTAATTTTCAATATTTTTTCCTAATTTTTCCTTTTAGTTAGTTATAAAGACTTGACAAAAGTTTTTGTGTATCCGTTATCGAATATGATAGATCAGAAAATTTTTAAAAAGGATTTTTCTGAATTTATACCCAGTTTTCGGAAAAATATCATCTTTTGTTAAACATTATCACAAGTTCAAACTTCTTAATAACCTCTTATCAAAAAATGCATACACAGATCTACTGTAATGTATAACAAAATAGTTTCTTCCAAATATTATTTATTTTCAACCAAAAAGGAGACACTTGGAGCATTTTCAAAACGTACACGAACTGCGAAAAAATTGTTATGAGAAAACCGGATTTAAAGTTTTTCTTTAAACTTAACCTTTAATACATGGTCCTGAGAAACAACAAATTAACTTTAAATATGAATTTGTAAACACTAGAATACATTTTGGTATTATTTAACTATTTTTAATCTGATAATATAAAATATAACTAAAATAAATATCTCAAATTGGTATGTGATTCGATGCTATAGGTAGAAACAATTTATGCATTATATCCAATGAAACTTTTAAAATTCATTCGCACCATATATTTTACCTTCATTTGTTACATTTAGTATATTATCCTTTAATGCTTTACAATATTTTTTAGTATTTCTGTTTTTTTCTAAGCAGCTAAACTTCTCTTCTTGCTTTGGTTCAAGCTACGTTGATCACACTTTTTTACAACGAGTAAGGAAAACGAAATTGTTTCCTCCTGTTCTATGCGTCTAGCATATACATAACCAAAGTTAAATTCATAGATGTCAATACTAACATTTCTAGCCTTTCTTTTTAAATAAACACTTCTTTTGGGCAAATATATAAAATATAGCATCAATAAATAACTGTTTAAATACACTTTTTTACATTCTCTCCAAAATTTAAAGGGCAGATTTTACGTTGTTTACACATTTAATATGTTTGTAGCTTCTTTAAAACTTAGAATATTTGAACTCGTACTATACAAGTATATACTCTTATATACTCGAACAAGTTACCTATGTGGAATAATATTACGAGAATAAAAAAAAATCAATATATTGGTTTAATTTTTATCTATTTTAAAATCTACCGTCCCCTTAAGTAGTTTATTTAATTCCTGCATTCAGTAACTGAAAGTACTGAATAATTATTTTATACAGGGAGACCCATAATTTTGGATAATATGTTAGAAATCATATAAAATCAAAGATTGAGAGTTTGCGTAAAAACGTACCAGATGGGAAGCTGTTTTTTCCATAAGTAATATTTTACCTCAATTTCCTTATTCGCAGATGGGCTATATATAGTTAATAGCAAACGAATTTGCAAATTAAAATCGCTTAAAAATATAGAACGTTACAATATTAGGGTAGGCGTCATATAATTGTAAATAAGTATACAGTTATGATTTATTCATTATATTTCTATAGCATAACAGTGCCAACTATGAACAGAAATTTAAATGTCATTTTTTTATCGCTTTCCTCCTTTCCTCTCCGAAAGAAAGGTACTGCTACTATCGTGATGATTAAAGATTTTGAATGCAAATCGGAGGATGAAATGCTGACTTTCTGGATTTGAAAAATTGAAATTTAGTTAAAAAACAAGTTATTTTTATGATGAAATACAATTCTTTAAGGTGTATTTCGCTTTGAAAGATTTATTAACCTATGAGCCCAACGGGGAAGGGAAAACCTTTCTCCCCGTCCCGGGATATGTCGGGATGTCCTGATGATGTTGATTCTCAAACATCTTGAGGATTTTGCCAATTTAATTTACTGAGATATTCATTCTGCCATTTCTGAAGGACTTCCGTTGTCAGACTTTTTGAAGACATTTATTCTCAGTTCTAGTAATTTTATTTTTTGAATTCGCACGCTTGAAAGCATGCGCATTCTTTAATAGTCATACTGATTTTGCTAAGAGTTCTTTCTAAATATTGTTCGATAAAAATATTGATGTTCAGGTTGGATTTGTTATTTCGCTATTAATTTTAGCCGCTTTTTTTCTGGCATAATTCATAATTATTATCCCAAAAGGCGTTGGCTCAGAAGGACTATTAATTTTACTTTGGCATTTTGCGTTGATTCACTGTAAATGTTCGTATCACTTTTGAAACTGTTGCCACCAAATATTATCGCCCACTATTACATTTAAAGAAATTAAATAATAAAGAATCTGCATAAATATATGTATGTTTCCCTCATTGTGATAAACCAACGGTACCTAGGGCCATCTAATTTTGAACAGTATAACCTTTCTCCGAATATGGGCATCTGGAAGCCCAAATTTGGAATTTGGAATTTGGAATATGTTTTATTACTGATTTGATATTTTGTAATATTTAACGAATTTTTGATTAAACAACTCAAAGATTTCAAAGTGTGCAATGACAACACCGTACGGGGAAAAATTATCTCCAGAGCGTGAGACTGCGTATCGGGCATAAAGATAGGCTCATTTTAAAATTCTTTTGCGATACTGCTTTTGAATTGAATTTTATGGTTTAAGTGCGAAGAACATGATATTTAATAAACAAAGGTAATTCACAAAACGTTAAAAAAACACCCCTTTCGGCGTAATATAAAATTTGAAAACTTTCAGTAATTTATTATTTTTATTTATATTTATTTATTTTCTAATAATTTCTTCCGATTTCAGTGCTATTGTACATTTGTGTATATCCTCTGTAAGTGCTATAGCTTACACTGCTGACCACAGTAAATGCAACACCCTGAAGGAAGCATGCAAATAACATGAAATTTACAACATGTATTAACGGAGGTGAGATATGCAAATAATTAGAATTTCAGCGCAGACGTACATCACGCGCGCCTGTGGCGGCACTTTAAAGCGCTATTTAAGGCTTGGAGGTTTCGACCATTTCAAGTTCGGAAATTGTGTTTTTCTTGTGTTTTTTTCAAAAAAGACGATCAATTATGCCTCGTAGGAAACAGCGATCATCGTTTGATCAAGTATCCGAGTTCGACAGAGGAAGGATAGTGGCCTACCGAGAGTGTGGATTATCTTTCAGGGAAATCGATAGTCGTGTTGGACGAAACCAAACAACTGTAATGCGGATACGTGACTGTTGGATGCAGGAGCGTAGGACGGACCGACGTGTCGATCGCATCCACCTCAGTGCACCACTTCACGTGATGACAGGAACATTGGGCGCATTGCAGTGACGGATCGCACACATCACGAACCATAGCACAGCACATTCAGTCTGTGACGAATAATCCAGTGTCTGCGCGTACCATTCGACGCCGTTTACAACAGAATGGTCTGTCCGAAAGACTTCCATTGCTTCGTCTACCCTTGACGCAGAACCACAGACGTCTCCGCCGCCAATGGTGCGATGAAGGAAGGATGTGGACGGCAGAATGAAATGAAATTGTCTTTACTGACGAGTCACGCTTCTGTCTGCAACACCACGATGGTCGGATTCGAGTGTGGAGACACCGTCTTCAGAGGATGCTGAATAGCTACGTTATGCACCGCCACACTGGTCCTCCACCGGGCATTATGGTATGGACGGTAATGGATATCACTCTCGCACTCCTCTGGTACTCATTGCCGGTACTTTAAAGAGCCAGCGCTACATCTTCGAGGTGTTAGAGCCAGTTGTCCTTCCTTACCTTCAGGGCTTGCCCACAGCCATATTTCAACAGGATAATGCGCGACCACACATGGCACGCATTTTCCAAGGGTTCTTCGTCAATCGCCATATTGAATTGCTTCCCTGGCCAGCTCTCTCTGCGCATCGTTCGCCGATAGAAAACGTGTGGTCCATGGTTGTTGAACGATTGACCCAGATTGCATCCCAAGCTGCCACAACAGATCAACTTTGGCAACATGTGGGAGCTGCTTGGCCTGCTGTACCCCAAAAACACATCCAAAGTCTTTTAGAATTAGTGCCGAGGCGTGTGGCAGTGGTGATCTCCAACAATGGCGGCTACTCTGGCTACTAATTCTGGAAGGAACCACACTTCAGAGAAGTCTACAAATTTAATCATTTGATACTTGGTCAACATGTTATCTACTAAATGAATTTTGTTGTGATATCTCTTGTCTTTCTCTTGTCTTGGTGTTGCAATTTGGGTGGCCAGCGGTGTACTTGTTTAAGCCGCATGGTATATACTTTGTGGAACCGAGAGAGTTGAAATTAGAGATAAAAAATCATACACTGTTAATGCTACTGAATTGGAATCGTGGAATAACTTCGCAGTAAAATTAATTCTGTGTGATGATCATCCATGATTCCGTGTATTTTGGTATGTTATCTCACTTATTTTTTTCTTTTTTCTTCCACAAACAGTTTTGCTTTATGCTGAAGAATTGTGATAGTAATTTCTTTGTGGTTGCGCAATAAACAAAAATTAAAATAGAAAACACACGCACATACACTGGGGTCTGTTAATCCCATTCCGATTAGCGGATAGTTGACTGTAGTGTGTAATTCTTAAACTTTATTTATGACAGCGAAAGGCAGCAATAATTTTTTAAAAAAAGTGGTGGAGAGCAAATATTAGAAACTCCTTACTCAAATAATGTAGCTAAGCAGATACTAATGCATAAATAAATATAATAATCAGAAACCCTTACTGTCACAAGATTTAAAATTGATTTTCCTCTCTTGTTGTCTATGTAATCTGCAGCACTTTTGTATCCATATACTAAGACATAAAATCTCAAAAAAGAGAGGACAGGCATCATGGTTGACACAATTTATTCGAATTTTTGCGACTCCAGTAATGACGTAATAAAGTGGGTTTACACCCCTAAATATCCGAGGAAAAATAACAGGCTCCTTGTCATAAAACAGGAAAATATCCTTTGGGCGGAAGTAAAGCAGCTTCTTTAACCTATAGAGGGCGCTGCCATAACACAGAATTGACACCGGAGACTATTTGTGCTGATAACGTGAAATGGGTGCTCTGAATAGAAAGCGAATAGGACTTGGCCATTTCCCTATTTTTCCGTGTACGTACATGGAGTGCCTTAACCCGTTCATTTATTATGATCCTCCACCAACAAAATAAAAAAGGAGAAAGAAATTGCCATCTTGTTTCTTTTCATCGCCTCCTCACCAAAAGATCAGCAAAATATTTTCCAGCAACGCATTATTCATCTTGAGAGGCATACCAACATATGTGACTCGCGATAATGAGTTTTTGATGATGTCTAAGAACTCTAGATTTTTTGCTGGAGGTACATATAGACTGTATTAACCGATAATGCCAGGGAGATGGCAGACTTAGAGTGAACAAGAAAAAATGCATAGGCATGTACAAACATGCTTCACTACCGATAAACAATTCACGATGTTTAGACTTTTCTTTAATCATTGTTCTCTCACATCAGTGACATAATACTGATGTCAGAAAATTATTATAAAGTACAAGAATTATGGCTGGAAATTTTTTGGAATATGTTTAAATTCGCTAGATGCAAAAAAAAAATAGTATTGTTTTTGCATAAAATCTGTATGTATAAGAAAACCATTAAAAAAGCTGTTAAAATTACGCACAACATCGCACAAAACATCTTATCCGAAGTTCTGATTTGTTTTCTGAGAAAGTTACGCAAAATGCTAAATTTTTAATCCGATTGTAAAATTATTTTGCAAACGATCTGCTTGTATATGAAAGTCACGAAAAAGGCTGTTTAAACTATGTATATCTTCGCGCAAGATATTTAATCCAAAGTTCTGCTTTGTTTTCTGGAAATTCTGGCTAACAAGTCATTCTTGTGTGGTGTCAAATTAATTTATGAGTAGTTTAATTCAATAGATTGAATGAACACTCAGTCTATCAGTTAACACAAGGAATTATCTTAACCTGTTGGTTAATAATCACTCTTGAAGATTACTTAACTTCCCAGAATAAACCCAAGTCAAAATGAAATCCAAATCATATTTATGAAGCCACTCTTTGATTCGGAACTGAAATTAGAGCAAAAACTAATAAACATAACAGCATTAATTAAACAAGTAAATAAGAAGAAACAAAACCCACACTAAAATGCCATACTAAAAGCATTGCAAAACTGATGCTTTTTGCCCTGTAGCTAAAACACAATCAACAAAAATCTATGGAAGTAAAACTTAACATTTTCTAAAGGCTGTTGAAGGACAACCTATTATAAAAATTTACTCCTAGGTATTTTCATTTTTTGACACTCAACAGACTGCCGTATAGGAAAAAAGCAATGAATTCTACTTGTCAGCTTGTGAGAGGAAGACCATTTTGGAAATATATCCAGTCCACGCTCAGTCCACTTTTTTAAATCCGTTCTACTGGCCGCTACCAGCACAAAATCAGCCGTGAAAGTGCTTTCAGGTTTACAAAGAGCTTGAGATACGTTAGTTGGGCCTTTTCATGGGGCTGAACATAGGTTTGAGTTCTGTTAATATCATCTCTCCAACTTTTGTTGACTGTGGCTTTATGGGTGATTACTTAAACATAACTATTCTGTAAACACCTTCCTCTAAGGTTGGCAGTACCTGCGGGATGTTATATATAATGATGTTAAAATATAAGTTATTACATATGGCTTCCAAAGTCAAACAAGTCTTTGAAATCGACCACAACGATGATGGAATGGAAGCTGTTGCTTCTATGCCCTATACTGTATCTAGAAGATTCCGTGGGCTTCGCTGGTTTTCTTTTCTGAATCCCATATTAGGACTAGTTTAAGAGGTGCAAGTAAGATTCGCTAATATATCTTACTAACTAAGAAAGAAGGCTCATTGTTGTGTAATATGTTCGAATACGCATTATTTTTCTCACTTTAAGAAAGACTATTCCTATCGAAGCCTGCCAGCGGGAAGTGTTCTAGCTTCCAGCATGATTTGAACAGACAGCGAATGTCAGAAGGTTCTATACGTAACCTTAATAATAGTTATCTATTTCATCAGGCCCATGTACTTTCGTGAGCAATAAGGCACAGATTATGAGATCTAGTTCTTTGTGCGATAGGTTAAGCACCTTTATGCTGTTACAAGCAAGTGTTTTTCTTGGAATTCTCCTCTAATTATGCTTTGTACGTCATCATTCAGTGCCGAGGTGTCCAATAGTTAAGTATCCTTTTGAATCTTTTCCCTGAGTCCCTTTCGAGTGGTTCCTTGTGAGTTCATATATACTGAGCGCTATGACAGACGAAACACCTTAATGCCAGAAATCTTTCCCCTATATCAAAATTCTGTTTGATATTGTGATTTAATTGTGGTTCATATATTAATTGTGTGAAAACGATTTCTTGGCTTTATTCATCTGTATTTCATAAAGTGTCCTAGCTTTCCTGTAGTGGTCATTTTTTATTGCGAAAAGAAGAATCTTTCTTTCTTTGTGCCTAACGCCTAATTTTTCTCATTCTTCTTTTCTCGAATTATGAGTGTTGTGTTCTACCAAGAAATGGAATTTTCTCCCATTTTCTTTCATTATCTTAAAGGTTTCTGAGGGTGTTATAATTACATTATTGCAAGCCAGTTGCAGTATAATGCTTTAGTTACGGACTGTTAGATTTCGCAAGATTTCATTAAATTTTAAAAGTCTTTCAAAAACTTTAAATCTTCAATTCATTGGGCTAAATGAATTATGATTTCATTGTTTACGAGCGTATGGTTGCTCTAGAATTTTCAGCTATGAAATATTGCTATTTTAGCTATTATCACTATTTTCAGCTATGAAATATTGCTTTAAAACGAACAGATTAAACTTCAATCCAAGGGAAAATACACCCAAATAATGAATTTTAATTACATTGTTGC
>KK120855.1:163255-179394 GCA_000611955.2 Stegodyphus mimosarum
AGGATTTTTTTTTCTCAGTGCATGTCGCCTTTGCAAAGCAAGGACACATAATGGTAGCCACCTTTCGCTGATTCATGTTAACGAAAGTGCATGAGCCTGAAGACATAGTGTGAATATCGTAAAATGGTATGTAGATGTAACTTAAGACTAGGAATTTCATTCTTGGAGATGGTTATGCACACTTACAGTTGTAAGGAATTTTTATTAATTATTCAATTATTTCTTAATATGGAATTTTCTCCTGCCGTCATATCTCACCATAATAAAAATTAGTTTAATATAAATATTCCAGAAATTCCAGTGTTTCCAGAGCTTTTTAGAGAGTATTTGGAAGTGTAGGAAGAATTTCTTTACTTATGTTTAGACAGGGTACACTACGGTTTTACTAATGTGGAATTTTACACTTTGAGTTAATCTGCGCTTATGCCCAAAACTGTTTCCTACCTACGAGTTCAGAGAACTGTGTTCCTGTTAAATATTCTGTTTATGTAACCAATAATTCGACATGTTAATAAATATTTTTATTTAAACTTGTGCTACTTTAATTTTTATGTCCTGCCGTTATGCCCCGACTTTATCATTAGCGTCACAACCAGATAAGGTAACGAAAGAAAACAAAAAAATCAAATAACATTACTTAGCCATAAGACTGAGTCAACAGTAAAATCCCAGATAGATAATTAAGCAAAAGGGATATATAGTTGAGAGGTAAATATATAATTATTACTATGGTTGATTCTCAGACAGCTTTTTCAGGTTTCTTATGTTTTCTTTATGGTTTATGACTGACACTTGAAAGTAACCTTAAGCATTCTGCTAGTTGCTCACAAACGTGTTTAGTCATTTTTCACATAATATAACTTATCTTCAAGAATAATATTTATTTTTGTATTAAAATGGAAATAAATATATGATGCTAAATCTTATTTAAAAATAATTGAAATTGAAATTCAGAAATAATGCGCACAAATACTTATAATAATCCTATAATATATATTTATGGGTTTGATTGCAGTTAGTGTCTCATTACGAAAAAATAATTTAAACCTTCCACTGCTGAAGACAGACGATAAAATTTCATCCTCTATTAAGTGAGCGTAATTTTTAACGAATAAATAAAAGTTATTTATATTTGGAGAAAACATCGTTTTTCTCGAAATCACTGCAAGGCAAAAAATAAGGCTCATATAAAGAACAAAGACTAAGATGCGAATACTCTATCAGCGGCCAAATATAAATCTCAGACTTAATCTAGCGAAAACGTGCTTGTACACAGCAGCATAAATAGCAAAATACAAGAATAAATACAAGATTGCTAAGACCACAAAAGACAATGAAGAAACAAAATGTCTGTCTGGCTTTTTAACCACCCCTAAGTCGCAAATGCTTCCGTAAGGCTATTATTACCATCCAAGCAACAGTTTAACAGGGTATAAAAAACACCCAAGCTGCAGGAAATAAATCAAAAGTTTAGATTCTAAACATCTGGCAGAAAAGAATTCGATTCTAACAGATATTAAGGAAGCGTTTACAAGTGTCATTTTTGTTGTTTATATTCTATTTGGGTATTTCAGAATGCCCGGTAATAATATTTTAATTTAACAAAAATATTTTCCAAATGCAGAGAAGATTATTTTCTCCCCATATTCACATGGGTTATTTTTTCCTGGCATGGGGATTAAGTAGAAAATAATTATAAATATAAAAATTCACCTGTAGGGTGGGCTTTATTTCCTAACAATTCTTTTGACAATCTTCAATTTGAAATGTCGCAGACTATCAGTTTCGTATTCTGAAATTTAATGTCAGATATGTATATATAGAAAGAGAGTGAGGGAGAGAGAGTACAGGTGTAGGCATTTTTAATGATGGCACGATTTTCTTCATATCATTCTTTACGGAACTGTTTTCTTCGTTGAAATTAATGTTCTGCAATTTAGCGGAATGTTCCAAAATAATTTGGTAAATTCCTTTGACGTTAATTTAAGTTTTCAATGCTCACGGAACCAGTTAAAGGTAAGTTTTTTTTAAATTCATCAGTGGAAAATTTAATCTTTTTTCAAGTTAACTGTCGATTCTTAAGAGATATCTAAACTACTTCATATTTCCTTAACTAATACTTTACTACAACTTTACAAAATAATACTTTGTTACTTAAAAATTTTCATTCTCGTATATATAACAGTTGATCGATCGTGATGAATTCTGACGTGAGCATTGATTGACATGAAAAAATGGAACATTGATTAATATTAAATTCCAATATATCCATTTACAGAGAAAATATAAACCAAGAAGAATAGCATATCAGCATGATGTAAAGTCTGGACTGGTAGTAAAGTGAAAATACATGTATTTCCTCAAGAAATGTAAATGCGAGACCGGGAATTGCTTTTCCTAATGATGGCTCTTAATAAAAGTGATAAAAATGCAGTATAAGGAGTTGCTGGATCCCGCCGGCTTATCATCGGCTATTCTTCTATCGATTATTGAAGGTGACCAAGTATCATATGAAGATACCCCATACGAAGAACTACATGGTTTATGTACATTTTTACAGAAGGTTTTATGTACATGTATGCTTTGGCAATGACGTGAGTGAACATTTTAGATTGGTCTCCTTCAATACACCAATTGGTCCATCATTTAAAACAAATAAAAAATCCTTTTCCCTCTCTGAAGACGATATAGCTTCAAACTGGTTCCTTATAGTTTTGGCAGAAACGACATCGTCTAGTTAAACACTTGACAATTTTGCCTGAGAAATATTCGGGGCCGTCAATGGGGACTTCTCCAATTGTCTCGTACATCACTCAGGCAGTATTATTTCCTAGAATAATCCAATGATTTGCTTGGAATTTACACATTATTTTTTACTTTGCAGTGTCTCTAGTGAATGTCGACAGTAGTCCAAGAGAGATTAGATTGTAAAACCATTCAAAGACAGGTTTTACTGATTTTCGTTTAAGCTTTGTGTGGTGTTCGAAAAGAAACCATAGTAGAAAACGTATCAGAAAAGGAAGCGGATTACTCTTGTCCCGATTGTGATACTGGACTCTTCATGTTTTAAAACGTATCATACCAAAGATGAATTTTGAAAAGACATAACAATGTACATATTACGTGCTTCGCCCTTAGGCACTATACCACAGGGAAAAGGAGAGATGACCCATGGAGGCCTTTTTAAGAAAAACTGGCTTGTATCTACGTTACACTTGGAGAAAACCATCAGAACGCCCATGCAGCTAGCCCGTTCGCTAGGACTTGAAACCTGGACCAAACAACCAGTGTTCAGCGGCTTTTACCGCTCGGCCGCTGGAGGGCCCCAAGAGCTAAATACACAAGTATTTAAAAAATGCATATTTTTTAAACATGTATCACCTGTAAAACGTTCTTTTCTGTCTCACACATAATTTAGAAAAAAGCCAACTTTAAGTAAAAAAGCCTTATTTTCGCAGTTAATAAAAGTTACCTTAAATGAATAAATGCAATTCATTTAAAATAGTTTAAATAGTTTTGACTGCTGATTTGAATTAATGCGATCGATTTGAATAGAAAATTGTCTATGAAATATGTGTTTATTTGGTCATATAATATATATGGTATAATACTATGACACAAAAATGGAACTAATAAGTGCTTAAAGAGTATACACGTTATCGGCAAAGTATGAAACGCCGGGGCATTCTACAGAATGCCGGACGCTTTTGAGCAAAGTATGAAATATGTGAATTTTTACATACTCTACCTAGGCTCTGTACATAATACCTGAGCATTATAGAATAATAAATGCTATTTCCTCAAAGTATGAAGAAAGGGGCTCATGATAAGGCAACTAAATAAATTAAGTATATTTCCTCAAAAATACAAATGTTATTCTGAAAAAATAATGAGAGAAAGCCATTAAAAATAATTCAAAATATGTAAAGAAAAACGAAAGTTGAACAAAATAAAATTTATGCCTTTCTTATTAAAAATTTCTTTTTGCAAAATTTTCCTATAAAATTATACGAAATTAAAATTAGACTACTTATTAAAATATGGTAGGTTTGAATAAAATTTTGAATTGCATATTTTATGCAAAGACATTTCATATTTTGACACCTTGTTTACACATACAATTGACTAATCTTTGGCCGCTTCCACTAGACTGAGCAATTGCAACTGACCCGAAAGGAATTTCATGTTCAGGAATATTTTCAGGAATTGCAAGCAAGTTCTTAGGATGTAAAGTGAATTATGATCTCGTGTATACTCCTTTCAAAATTTCCTCAGCAGTTCCAAGTCGATAGAAACTATTCTCTGTCACACTCATTACGACTGCCAATATATTCCTCGAATCACCGTCGACGTCAGGAACAGAAACTCGCATAGTAGTTCCCAAAGAAACAATTTTTTTTTCGAATTCATTTTCATTTTTTGGCTTGCACTTCTAGACTGGTTTTAGAATTTATTTTGCCTTCAATAGGAGGGAATCGGAGATTTACTTCATACTTTTCTACTTTCTTATGTGGTATTCTATAGAATGCCTAGGAAATGTGTGAAATCTGAATCGTTTCATACATTCCCGGCTAGTTTTTAGGCATGATATACAATGGCTAGACATTCTATAGAAAGACAGGTTTCAGATTTTTCCAGTAACATATATAGCAATAGAGTTCTTGAAGTTAGGGAGTAGGCGTTTGGACGCAACATTGAGCTTCCTGTTATTTCTAGCCCAGCTTGTACAAAGACTTGAGTCATACTAACTTTAGCCGTATTGCTTATGTATTGAAAAGTCTGAGCAAAAGCTTGTAAGGTTTATCCTAAGTTTTTAACAGTTATCTTTAATCAAAGCCACTTTCCTATCTTTTCTATTTTCAGCTTACAATTTCCTACCAGAATGTGTTCTCAGAATCGCGTTTTACGTTTCACTGACTTCGTTAGAGAGCCAGAGTTTCTGACTAGCGCGCGTTTGCCTTTTAGACTATGTCTCTCTCTAAGCTATTACTGCGCTCGGCCTTACTTCAGGCCCTTGATAGTTTCGCCTACTTAATTGAGATTTAGGGGCCAACTGCTTAGAATCTTAATAGCTTCGGCTATATCTTTTCAGTTAAGCTTTAATTTTTATTACTTTGAGTTCAAACCCGAGTGGAGGCTTTGCTGTATGCTCTGAGATAGGAGGCGACTGTTAAATCTTCTTTTGAGTAATAAAGGGTAATTAACCCTTCTCGAGTGTTAAGTCTCTGTTCACACACTCAAATGATTATTCGCTTATCTGTGTAATAGGTTATCCATATTTAAATGTTAAATAAAAGGGTGGGTTCCACCCTTTTATTTAACAGTTAAATGAATTAACTGTTAAATAAACCCTTTTATTAACAGAAGCTTTCTAGGACATGCCTTCGCGAATTTAAGCATGAATTATTCGGAATTTTACTTTATATTTTATGTTAGCTTTACTCCCGCGAGTAGAGGAGACTTAATTATTTTCAAGCTTTATTTTTTAAACCTCCATCTGAGTACAGTTGTATTGTTTTACCAAGTTATAATAGTAACAACTTCTGTGGAAATAGTATTTCGTTTGCAAGACTTGGGTTTCTGCACACGTCTGCGAGTTTTAAAGGTAAAGTTGCTGTTTCTCTTCCTTTTAAAGCTAATCAAATAAGACTTAGTTCATGTAGACTTAGTTCATATTCGCAACTTAGTTCATGTAGAAGGAGACAAAACGTGTTGTTACGATAAAGTTGTTCTGATAGTCGAGGTGTTTGAATTAAGTTATTGAACGACCATATCGCTAGTCCATCTGTGCATGAATAGTTAGATTTAGATTTGAATAGTTGTCTAAAACAGTACTGCCGACAATTTCATTAAGTGAGATTTAATTTAAAGCTCTTGTAAATTAAACTTTGTTGGAGTTAGCTTGCGATTCTCAATCCAGAGGTAACATTTTGTCGGATAACTTTGATAAGTGGAAAGGTTTCAATAAATAGAACTAAATGCTTGTACAGAAAGAATCTGTGGAAATTTTTTAACTAAATACATTCTATAAATAAACTGCCTTCTAAATGACTCTTTAATGTTTTCTTTATGTTATTTTATGGATACGCTGCAGTCAGATTCATCGAATAATAAAAGTCACGCTACACCCCAACTTTGTGTTATTCTGAATTGTAAAACACTTTGCCTTACCTTGGTTTTCTGGGACATTTTCTCCAACTAAGATTTGCATACTAATTTCAATATTTAAAATGTACTGTAAGAGAAATTTAAATTTCATTTAGAAATTATATATATACGTTACTGTTTGGAAAATGGCAATGAATGTTTCGATATTTTTTTGCTGAATAAGCCTAATCTATTCCGTTTAAGAAATTCTATGAAGTTCACTTCTCAGGGTTTTATACTTATCATTGTTAGGTATCAAATACATTTGTGGTGTTGAATAATACAGTCGTCTTCACAAAGATGCTGGAGGGTGGTTTAGTTTCGAAAGAAACTTCGTAGTTTTGTTGAAAATGCATACTGAAGTAATGTTACATTCTTTTTGGATTCGATAACTGCTGGAACACTTTTTTAATGTTCTGATTGCATAAAACCGCCGATTTCAATAGATATTCCAGTTTCATAAAGCCATGCTGTTATGTGGAAAATCATATTGACGAGGCATGGCGAGATGTTCGGTATTTGCAAGTAAAAGTGAGAGAGACACTAGAGTTTGAGCATTCATCGTACACGTGTAGTCCCGCCGCACTAGCTGTTACACTCAGCCCCAAATTTACACATTTCCTCCCCTTCCACCAATCCCTAGAAAGGACTGTTAGTTCACTATATAGACTGGTTTCCAAAAATTAAGGGAAAATCCCAAAAATAGCGATAACTTGTTCAAAAATAAGGCAATCCGTATAAAATTTTGAATATATTGCCAAAACGATTGCTGATTAAAACTGCAGGATGAAAATGAGTGGCGCTGCAATCGAAATAAGGCATCTACGAGTAGCATAAAATTGCATGTTTCTAAGCAAGCCTGCACATTTCTCTGTAATACTTATATAAGAAACCTGAGATAGCCAATTTATAACAAAAACCTCCAGATATCAATTGCATGAAGAACTGAGATGGAGAGCTGCTGGGAGAGTAGACACAGGACAAAGTCAGACACCTCTGTCCAAACATATAAATGTGTTGTTGTCAGCGTCAACCGTGTGTAAAAGACTTCACGAAGGAGGCCTGCACCCAATGTGACTAGCCATTTGCGGCAGAGCAAAGCATTTGCATAGCAGGAATAGCAGAAATGAATTTGACGAAAAATGGCTCGTAGAGCTATTTATAGTAGCGGTTACGTAACAGGCGAGAGAGTTCTGGAAAGTACCGGTCAAGGGGAAAGATATTGAAATTGCGGAAAATTAGTTACAGATTTATGTTAGCGTAGAGCAAAGCCATCGTAATGTTTTATATTTTACATATATATATCCTAACCTATTATATCTCGTAAACGCGATCACAAATATTCAAGAAAACAAACAGACTCATACAGTGAAAATCATCACAAAGCTCCTTAGATATCCTGCGGAACCAGATACTTCTAGTATTCAGTTACTCAGATATCCTTCCGAAAAGAAAACGCTTAACATTTTCCATATCTGGAATGAGTCTGTAAGTGTATTTCCTTTAGAATTAAAAAAAAATAGGTAAATAAAAAATAAAGGAAAAAAATCAATCAGTTCCAAAGTAAATCAATAAAATATGTAGAGTTTTATTTCTTAACTTACAATTTTCGAGTATTGTAACAAAGAACTAAAAGGCAATCGCTTATAGGTCTCTTGGCAGAAATCCCTTGAGCAAGAGCCAAGACTCTTACCTAAATACAATATAGGAAGAACGCCGGTGTCTGCTACTCGAAAGAGAAAAGGTACTCTGCCTAGACATCCAAAAAGATATTTTTCATCACTTTTGCATGCTAAGACCCCGGGATGATGATACCAAGTTCTCAGACACTTTTCCTTTCCAAAACGTCGTAACTTCTGTACCATGGGGACAACAGCAATCTTCTATTTTCTATTATTCAGCCATCCGAGTAGGAAGGACATTTTTTTTTTACACCTTTCTATTCGTACGTATATATTCTTTCTATGCTGCATTTTCTGGCCTTTTTCAAGAACTTTACGATTACTTCGAGTCTTTGTGTTGCAATTCTTCGTTGAATTGAAAAGCGCAAGGGGTAGAAAAGATTTTTTAAAAAGTAACAGTCAAAGGTACCAAATTTCTCAAATCGTTTTTCAGAAACCTACAGTTAGATAATCTGTAAAATAACAATGTGTGATTGTACTCAGAATTTGCTAAATACTGTTTTAATATTGCTTCAATAATCAGAATACGCTCTTTTTAGTATTTTTCTGGAATTATATAAAATCGTAATTATCGAACCTGACGATAAAATCTAAGAAATACTTGTTTAGCTTGTCTTCGGAATCTTTCGAAATTCTCGGGTTGTTCTCTAAGAGCACACTGACCGAAGGTGGGTAAGTTAAAGGATAAATAAAACTCTGAAAACAATTAAAAATGCTGAACAAAATTATGATTTTATACTCATCGAAAAGGACGTCTGATCAGCTTCGAAGCCGATAGTAGTGTGTAGAATAGAATTATAGTGTTTTATGTTAACTAACCATTTATTATGATTTGAGCAGGTAAGTTAACTTTTTCTTTCGTAGTTCTCAATAGAATGCAAATTAATTGCTGTGTATTTAAGCGGTAGGTTTGAATCATTTACAACTTCTGCGAGACTTGCATCACAGTTAAATTTTATCGCCAGCTCAGCCAAAGATTTTCCGGGTTAAGGGGTCAGGTACCTTTGAATTGTAAAATATGTCAAAAAATTACTCAAATTACAAGTGATGTATCTCCAAAACTAATAGTCCCATAAAAATGAAATTTATAACACATATTGTGGTTATTTGTTTAAGAGTACTAAATAAGTCATATGCATTAGTAAAACTTTTCAATAAATATTTTAATACAGAGCCTTTTTTATAGCTAATATTTTGAAATTCGCTGCGCGCAGCATTGGAACTATATAAAGCATAAGAGGAACCCAATTTTTTTTTCATATGGTAGAAATATAATGTATCTTTAAAATGACGAAGATTAATTTCATTTAAATGTTCCTTTCCAACAAAAATATTTTTTTAAAAACAAAATTTTAATTTTTATCAAATTGTTTAGGCATAAATTAGCTACAATTTTAAAAGTTTTTATATAAGAAACAATCTGGTTCGTCATATTAAGAATATCTAGCATATAAACATCCATATAAAATTTGATGCACTTTAGATTAGCCGTTTCAGAGAAATGCTACGCGCAGTGAGTAAAATCTTAGTTTTGAGAAAATTGACTTTAAAGATAAAAGTATGTTTTTATCAAACAAATATGCATTATTTAAGAAAAATAAGTGTTCATATTAAATCAAATATATGATATAATTATTTATGTATGGATACGTAAGTATAAAAACATCTAAAAAGAAAATAAGTTCACACAATCGTGAAAATATGAAACGAAAACTTTAACTCACTGACCAAAAAATTTACAATTTTTACACAAATTCACATTTTTTCCAGGCTAGTCATTTGGAGTTTAATTTTTTTCATGCTGAGTGGTAATTGAATAAAATTACTTAAAATTCTCTAAAATTATACAATGCAGGTTGTAAAAATGGATAATATAAGTTACTTTCCAAAAACAAAAAAAAGTAATGCGTATATATTTAAAATGCACCAGGTGAATATGTTTTGCCTTTATGTAACATGCTTTCGAGTGTGGATTAATTACCAGTGAATTTTCTCTTCTTATTTCTACTGCAAGATGATCATTTTGGCGTCACTTTACCTTCTATCCTATTCATTTTATTCTTAGGAATGAATTTTCGATACAAATATTTAATTATATTATTAAATGAAGGAAAATATATCGAGAAATCTCTCGCGGAATAGAGCACACGCTGTATAATTCGCAAGCAAAACAAACTGAATGAATGAATGAAAGTTAATGTATTACTTTCTTCCTCTAGAAAAAGGGCCGATGCTATTCGCACCAACATTAACTACGCATGGGCATTTTGTTGTCAGTTCCAAATCCGTCATTTGAACTCAGTCGGAAAGAACGAATACTAAGTGCGCGAACTGCCCACATTTCCTTTATTTATGTATATATAAAATAGGGTAGATTTTTATATTCGCAACGTTTATCGTTTTCCTGAACGGTTGGAATAGTTAAAATAACTGGTTTGGGGGCTAAGATCTTGTTTACATTTTTTGTACTTCTTATTATACATTTAGATTCAAAGATGCGTTTTGCACAATCAAGATTTTAACGTATTCCTCTCTGAAATTTTTCGTCTAAGAAAAGATAATAAAAATTAGACCGAGTATTCCTGCGTAGAAACTTTAGACGTGAAATAAGTTAAAAGCGATAAAATCAACTATTAAATGAACAATTAATCATATATTACTAGTTATCAAAAATTTTGCATGCTTGTTTAATTTTTCTATGGAAATACTCGTCATTTTCAATATACAAAAAATATTTCAAAGAATTTTGAACTTTGTTTGTACTAATATTTCAATGAACTTTGATATTTTTACATTAATAAATTAAATTTAAATAAATAATAGGATGTAATTTAAAAGGGAAAAATAATTTAATATAAGGGATTTAGATTGAAAAATTTGCACACACAAATGAATTATCAGATTTTATAAAGTTTTATTTCATAAATAACTTTGATTTTGAAATATGACATTTGAACCTATAAACATGTGTGGACACTGAAAAATTGATGGATATATAAGAACATTATAATATTCAATAAGTTTTCCTGTGGAATAATAAATTTTGACAGTTCTAAAGACTAGGGTCTAAGTTTGTGTAAAAATTCCTCTGTTAAATAAAAGACTTTAAGTAATTTCTGCATGCTTCTTGGCAATATATTAAAGATTTTTTAACTAATTACACATTCCCACTTGCTATTAGAACCATCATTAAATCCTTATTTGATCTTATCTTTTTCTGAACATAATCATGTATATAGATTGACCTCGTCTTTTTAACTGATAATGACTACTTGCAAATTATTCTCTTACATATTCACTGTACATATTTTGGTGAATATTTATTAATGACACCATGCGTGTTGTACTTCATTAGCTAATTATTTTATTTTTTATAGATTATATTACTTCATTTTAAGGTAGAATGCTACCTATTTAATGCATTTAATTATATTTTGGAATCTAGCAGCACTATATGTGTTATTGCATCGTGTTATAGTATATTGTGATCTAGCATATTTACTGTCACATATTTCTTTATTGCTACATTGTATTGAGTATTACTACACTGTATTTATATTATTGTTGTATCATAATTATATTATTGACTAGCTGACCTGTGCGATTTATATAAATAATGTGTAATCATTATGATTTAAATTAGTTATGAATGGTTAAAACAATATGTATTAATTAAATGTCATATATTTGTAAAATCATTCTATGCAGCTAACTTCTATGTAGCTATTCTATGTAGCATTCTATGTATGTAATCATTTGTTGAACATAAACAGTTAATCAGTTTTATGTCAATAGTTTGTGTTATAAATTAGTGCTTAGAAAATTTGACTGTTATTTATTGTTTTAAAAGAAATCTGGATTTTCTTTGAATGTCAACGTTCCCATTAACACGCATTATTTTTAAATAATTAAATGAAAAATATGAAATAGAACTCAGACAATATATTCTACAAATTCAATCATTTTTAATTAAGTAATAAAAAGATTTCAAATAAATATACTTTGCACAAAACCAATATTTGACTGGTGGATAAATTACAATATTTTTACAAGTCTAGTTATAACAATTAAGACACAAATCAGACTGAATACAATTATATTCTAAATCTTCTAAACAGTCACAGCATTTCCACCCCATGCAAACGATTGCATTTTTATTTGCTCAATTATCAGGAAAGCATCTGGTTGAAAACACTTTCGAATAGATTTAATGTTTACCATCTCTCATACTTTGCATAGGTACAATTTGTGAAGTTATAGATACTTCACCCTCATCGATTAATTTGTCAGGAGCTGCTCGTTTGGCAACTCTTGAATCCACAAAATTTAGTTAATTTAATAATGAATGAGAATAATTTAGTTCAATCTCAAGTTTTTATTAATCCGTTTTGTTTTTAAATGTATCACCTCGCATATGCACAATTTAAGGTTTCTTTTTTATCTGCCGTCGGTTCAAACCAATAACAGTTTCAGTAACAATAACTAAAATTTAATTAACAAAGAAATGGCATATAAGGAAGATAAGCAGAAACTTGTAAGATGATTGAAACTTTTAAGAACATTGTATCAAAAAATTTGTGGGCATGCACCTGCCTTACTCCAAATCGGCATAAAATGCTTGCACCTGGACTGATTGTGCGCATGCGTTAACGTAGGTGAGGCTATTCGCACCGTCGGTGCGATTAGCCACTGCGTAGAAAAAGCAGTGAGAATTAAATCATTATTAACTATATCTATTTCCAAGCCATTACAAGAAAAAAATGTTAGATTGCTTTTATAAACGAAGTTTATAACCACTCTTCACGAGCGCAGCTATAAATATCTAGCTGGTCAAAAAAATGTAAACAAACGCCTCGATCCTGACTTTTGAAAATTGGGCTGCTGTTCTTCCTCGATAACTTTCGTTCTAGTGGGAATTTTTTTATTGCAGTTTATTTTAAAATGTTCCTATTAATTACCTCTTTCATATAAAACAATAAAAAAAAATATTTTTTTACCCTCAAAGGGTACCTGACCCCTTAACATCTTGCTAGCAGGAGTTAAAAATACATACCAGTACTTATACTGTTAAAAATACATACCAGTACTTATACTGTTAAAAATACATACCAGTACTTAAGATGGCTCAAGCTAGCTTAAGTACTGGTGTGTAGTCTCAGAATACGTCAATAACGTTTCAATTTAATTCCCCTTATGTTATTTGAAATATTCGCAAGTAGCGGAGGTTCATCTGTGGCACACGTAGTGGTTTCTGTTTAATTAAGTAGTTAAATAAAATGTCATTTTAATCTTCCTATAACTTGATTTTTACTACAGAATAAAGCAATAAATTTTTTCTCACTCTAAAATCTTTTGTAAGATACTGAGATAAGTTTTAGACTTACCAAACCCCCAAAAAGGTCAGGTTGATTTTATATCTAATTTTGAAATACCTTACTTCATAGAAAACTTCCTCTTTCTTCTATGTCATATTGTCACTTTTAATATAATTTATGCACCGTTTACTTTCAATACATGTAGAAGAAGGTGTTTGGTCTCCTGGGCGTTTCAGTTATAAAGCTCATTTTTGAGCAGAAGTCCATTAATTAATTTATTTATTTCTCGTGTGAAGTTTTCTCTGTACCGTCTTCATTACCTACTGGAGCTTTTTGGTGTTTTGATTTTTGCCATAAAGCTTTACGAAACTAGAAACAAGAAAAATCAACTGTACCTTTGCCAGGTATTAAATTACCGATTTTCCTCATTCTTGACTGCTTAAATAGCAGGTACTGGATATGATATCCAGATGATCTCATTTGGAAGTATAATCCTCTTTTAAGCGTGGGATGGGATTTTGTTTCTGCGAAGAAGATCGTTTGATCTTAGATTAATGATCCCGAACAGAACGAAACATTTTACATCAAAGATCAACTAAGGTTTTATTTGAAAACAAAAAAGCAAAAAGGAATGAAAAATTAAAAGTTACATTCTAAGCGAAATCTAAGGAAAAGCTTTCTGACTTTTGCAATAATTATATAATAGTAAACATAAAATTATAAATAGATCTTAAATGTAATCATTGTTATGTCTACTTCCATCTTTATTTCCTGCTGGGAAACATTTTCAAATTTTCATGTTTTATTTTAAATTATGTATTAAATTAAAAATTTGGGGGACGGACGGAAATTTATGCTGTGTTACATGGTGAGAAAAAGGACTTATTTTGATTGTTTAAGTTATGGAAAAGCACACTAGGACTATTTGGCTAAGGCAATGGGAGCCATCATAGAAGAAGTTCTAAGGGAAACGGTTTCGTATTCATGTTAGAAATGAGGTAAATCACGAAAATTATCCATATAGCAAGACGTTTACTCAGAATTTGAACTCTAGTAGAACAGCCTCACTGCTTGGGAGCTGGTCAGCTGGTGAGAGAGGAGCAATAAATGTCTATATATACTGCTATATTAACCCCTATTGTTCAACAAGCGCCCATAAGAGAAATGCTATAATTCCTTCCAATTATGCTGTCTCATCAGAACTGAAAGATCTAAGATCACTGAACACTCGTAACCTGAAAGGTATTCACATGACAACGAGCAGGCTAGCTGCATGACAGTTTTCCCCATGTATGGTTTACCTTATGTGTGAAACGAACACGAGATCATCCCCTTAAAAAATCTTCGTTTAGCCATCTAATTTATTTGATAACCTTTTAGTGTTCCAAGGTTGAAATCTAAACCTTGAATGTGACAGGATCTCCCAAACTTGTTTTCTCCCATATTGCCAGCGGTCACATTAAGTGCCTCTCTTTCAAGGATGGCATGAAATCTTCTCCACATGCACCAAGTGCCGCGAAGATCATCATTTGATCTGTTTGGATTTCTCTAGGGAAGATATTTATACCAATACCCTCCTTCTACTTTGACTATTAACAGTTTATTGGACCTATTCTGACGAAGTCAGATTAACAAGAAAAAAACAACAACAACAAGAAAAGACAATTTTAATCTCATCTGCTTATTGGCTTATTCATTTAAGACGTCATCTGTGATCTCTGATAACAAGACAGCAAGCAGGTTATTAGACAAAAATGATTAAATTTTTCCAAATATTTACCCACATACTCGCTTCCAGTAACATAACTATAATAACTAAACAACATAGACTAACATAGCTAATTAACATAACTAAAAAAAAAAAAACTTAGTCCACTAAACGAAAAATTTAAGCGTAAGTTTAATTGCATTCTATTTACAGAAAAATAAAAATAGACTAGGTACAAAATTTCCTATGCTTTTAATCGGTAATAAGAATATATCCATGCATTTTTCCTGTTTGATTTACCAGGACAGTTCTTCTGCCTTGTAAGGGTCAAATTAACTCTTTCCTATAATACCTTACATTGCACTTAACTTGGATCTGTCTGTAACATTTCACACATGTGTTAGCCATAAAACTCAAATTGTTGAAGAAGTTTCAATTCCTCTTCGTTGGAGGAAAAATGTTGTTTACCTTGACGAATAATGATTCAAATAGTTGATTTCGCGCAGAAATGCACAAGAATAACAACGACTTCTGTTGAATTAGCGGAACTTCGAATAAGTTAGCAGAAATAATTTAATTTTTAGAGGTTTATTGTATACATCACCCAAAAGAGCTTAGTTGTTATTGAAAAGTATAGTTTACCATAAACGAGCGGTCTGTTTCCTTTCATTATGAATATGCATTTCGAAAACAGTTTCGATCAAACGCAAATGTAAACACGGAATTAATTTATGCTTGATGTCAGAGTAGTTTACGTTCGTGCCGATGAAATATGTACCGAGAAAATTCCTGAGGCAGAACATAGCAATAATCATGAAAGAAATGTTGTAAAAGGTGTAGTAGAGGTTACTGCCAGCACTCCATGCAGTACCACGATTGATAATAATTTTGCGAACTACACTTTCTCTGAGAAGTTATTGAAAGAATCTATTGCTATAATACTGCGAAAACATGAAAACATATTTCTTTTCAATCTGAATCATAAACCAATAGAATGGTAAATCTTCATTACGTGGATTTCAACATGTTATAGCAGAAGTAAAGCAAATCTTGTAACTAAATTGATCCATAATTTATCTGCAATTTATTTTGTAATTTATTTTAAATCTGTAATTTATTTTGCAATATATTTTATCTGTAATTTATTTTAAATATGTAATTTATTTTATCTGTTATTTATTTTAAATTTGTAATTTATTTTGTAATTTATTTTAAATCTGTAATTTTTTTTGTAATTTATTTTTCTGTTATTTATTTTAAATTTGTAATTTATTTTAAATTTGTAAT
>KK120855.1:185980-209798 GCA_000611955.2 Stegodyphus mimosarum
TATGGACAGACAAAGCTTGCTTAGATGCATTATCATTTTGTATTTAAATTTGTTGCGTGCGTACGGTTTCGCAGTAGATTGAATCACAGGTCCGATGATAGGTTAATTAAATTTATTTTCATCCAAAAATATTTCAGAACTCTGAAATTTTCCGCAGGTATATTCGCACAAGTATTCACAGTATCACATAGAACAATCAGTGGTCACATTTCAAACTACTAAGAACGTTAAACACAACGCAATGCAAAACACATCTAAAGAGAGTAATCCAATCTCACGCTGAACTCGTAACAATAATAAGAGCAGGTAACTAAACATCTGCAAGCAGATGCTCTCTTTCTTAGGCCTTAAATAGTTTTGAACCGGCCGTCTAGACATTTCTGGTATTTTCTGCTTCTCGAACTTACTGGAAAAGCATTAGGAGGGGAAGGGATTATGGTTACAGCTAACACAGTGGTCAATCACATTTATTCAATTTTAATATATATTACTGCGATTCAGTGACCGGACCAAAATTTCGCCAAACGGTTGCCAAATTTGGCGACTTTTGGTGATTTTTCACCAAATTACCGAGATATCCATTTATTCAACGTTAAATGCACTTGTCCGTGTATTTCTACTTTTCTGTCTTTCTTTTAAAATTTGTTTCGCGTTATATTACACAGAAAAACACAACAATTTCATACATAACTGCACCAAAATCATTCATCTATGTACAACATTTTAGTTTGACTGGAGCAATTGTTCAACATTTTCCTTAAAATTGGCTTTTATATTATCGGCTAGATTTTTTTTTATTATGATTATGATGGTGACGCACACGATGGTATCCGCCTAAAGTAGAAATGCCCCGTGGACTACTTTAAAGGGTAACTGGCTTGTATCCACGTTACACATTGGAAAAACCACGATATCACTCAGCCCATTCGGCGGGATTCGAATCCCGGTCCAAGCTACGAGCGCGTTCGCGAATTTATCGCTCGACGGATGTTCGGCCTTACGAACTAGGTAATGTACTGTTAATTTGACGAGTAAAGATTTTACTCGAAATTTGACGAGTAAAGATGTTTATCTTAAGGTCGTACCACATATTCAAAACATTTCGGAACAACAACTCTTTAGAACTACTTTTCTGGTTTGTAACATAATATAAAACATCCAGTCACCGCGGATCGTTTTGGGGTTACCATGTAAAGAACGAACTAGTTCTCCAATACTAATGATGACTCATGATGGGAGTTCGATGTGGCTAGCTGATTGGTTGTTGTAAATAATTTAACATTTCAGTGAAAGCAATGTAAAATTGATGCACCTTTCTTGCAATGGTAAAGCAGGTAGATAAATTACTTAAAACAGTTGTTTGTCTGAAATAAATGGATGTTTAATACTAGCCTAGAGTTGCGTCATTCTGCTTAATATAAATGGTAACTCGTCAGACTATTATTTCGGTTACAAGAGCTGATCATGAAGTAGTATAAAGCCGTCCATCTTATTAAAGAACAGCTAAGGAAATTCATTTTGCGTAAAATATGTAACCTATTCATTGTACAGATACCATAGTTCAGGAAACAATATTATCAAAAAGATGAACTTAAAATTTGACAATTCAGTCATTTTAGAGTAAATTAGTATATCCCCGCTACCATAGCGAATGAAAACTGAAGGCGTTGAAACTCGTAACTGTGTGAATTGCATGGGCATGAGACGGAGAGAGTTAAAAGATAAAAATAAATTCATCTTTAACGCTGTAGACGCATTTTGAGACTTGTTGAAGACTAAATGAAATTAAATAATAAAAAAATACTATTAAGTCTGATTAAAGCGAAAGCCCATCCATTATTTTATTGTTTTATTTTACAATGTAACTGAAACTTTGAGCAAGAATGAAAAGTAAAGTTTTCGACATAAATCATCTCATGAAATTAGTTAAAAATTTTCCTGTACAAAAAGTGTTTCAGGATAAACTTTACCTTATTACATTTAAACCTTGTTAAACTTTAATAAACAGTGATCATCCGACCGTTAATTTTAATAATATGTAAAATCTTTAGAAAGAGATACGCGTAGAAAATTTTAGTAAGTGGTTTCGTTACTTTAAATGAACTTTGAAATTTATCTCACTGCATTAAATTTCGTGTACAGCGTCATCACAAATTCAATCAGAAATACACACTTGTAGCGTTATTTCTGTTACCAGGCTGCAGAATACGCCGAGTAACAGATTTTATAGAAGAAAATATAGAAAATTTTGATGTTCAACACAAAACGGCAATAATATTTTTCTAAGACGTTTACTCAGTAGTATAGGGCTTCCTATTAAAAAGTTGTCAGAAACGGTCTTCCTTCTATTGTGCAGTTTTGCCTAAGGCGCATAAATATTTCTTTCGAATTACAAAGCATATTTCTCTAGGGGGACTTCGATCTCTACTGCTAAGGGATTTAGCTGGAAATTTACTTTCAGAGCAGTTAAAACGGTTTCATTATGCCTTCAGCAGTTCTGCGACTGTTGACACTTTAAGCTGTGAAACTGATAGGAGAAAATTACGACAAAGTCCTCTAAAGTCATCTTCTAATACAGACCCAAAATCTGTGAGGCGAATTAATCCATTCACGAACATTCTTTGAAAATATATTTATTTGCTCGGTGTCTATATCAACATTCTCTTCTGAGAAAATATTCCCATTTCATTGGAGACACACGAATAAATATGCAACTTCATTAAAACAAGAGTATAATGTTTGCCTTCAGTTTCAGATTTCAAGCGTCACTAATTTTCACTCTCTTCAGTTCTAATTTTGAATAACTGATTGTACGCACTTATTTCAGATTTAATAATTGAAACATTTTCATGCAATTTCATCCATAAATATAGTACCTAAATATTTCCAATATTCAACTGACGAAATTACACAGTTGTGCAGCTCTAAAAAGTTTCCAACATTAGACAGTGAAAGTTTGGAATAGGGATGTTGAACACAAGGAAGGCTACAAGGACTATCGACGTAACGAAGAGATGGGTTATTTTTTAGGACGGGGTGGACGTTTTAACGAAAACTGACCCGTGTCCACATTATACAATCCAAGAAATCTAAGCGCGCAGTATGGGTTTTTGCCTGGGTTTGAAAGTAGGAGGAACTGCCGTCATTTAGCCTGTACAATCATTAGAATTTTTTTTCATGCAGGACACGTAAAAAATGAGCAATGTCATCGGCGGTACTTGAACCTGAACCTCTCGAATACGCGTCGAGTGTGCTACTGTTACACCCCGAAGGTATGCTGATAGGACGGGGAAAATACCTCATATACTCCGCCTTTTAAAGGACGAATGGGAATTAGGGGACCCGATCGCCAAATTCTGATGGAGACGAATTATTGCCCACCACCTTTTAGTTTGGGCACCACTGTCATTAGAATTTTTTTTTAAGTGGGAGACTTTAAAAATGAGAAATGCCCTCAGTGGCACTCGAACCTGGAACTCTGCAATACGCACCGAGTATGCTACCGTTACACCGAAAGCATGCCGCAAGGAGGGAGAAAATACCTTATAAGTTGTCTTAAACATTCGGTCATTGGTGGGTCTAATTTAAAGAGTTTACTTGCATTTTAGTTAAGAGAAAGTTTTAACTAATTTGCTGAAAAAATAAGAAGGATATTGGAAAACCACAAAGGATAAAGGAAAATAATGTTAAGTATGTCAGTTATTAGAATTTTAAACTTAATTCATAAAGATCATTAATTAATTAATTACTTTTATAAAGATTTATTGGTAATTTTAATGCAAAATATAATCTAACAGACATGAGAAAAAGAAAATGATTAACTGCACATGGTACTTCTAATAAATTTGTTTAATTAATTATCAAATTATAAAATTTTGCCAACTACTAAATGCAGGAATAGTTTTTCTATTAATTTTTCAGTTTCTAAATGCTTAAGTTTCATTCTTAACTTTTCAGCAAAGCTTTATTAGTTAATTCAAAATTAAAAAAAAAGAAATACTCCCCGTTCCTTCTTGCGCTCAGAAACCATTATGGAAATATGCATTTACAACTTTCAAAACCTGAAAAACGAATTGTCTGAGACCCTTATCGTCACACGATGGCTTCCAGGTGCTTTTATTTTTTACCACGATATTTTCGACGACAGTGTTTTTAAACTGCGAAGTTTTTCAATAGGTTTATTTTAGAAAGCGAAGTTTTTTACTACCATGTTTTAGAGCTGCGGTGTTTCCTCCCTGCTTTTTTCCTCCCGCGATATTTTGTTTGACGAAATCTTGGCCTTGCGTTTCTTTCTCCGTGACGTTTTCTTGCACAATATTTATGCTGCATTTTTTTCATTGTAACCACATTCAAGACAAACACAAAAATTTACTGAATGTCAAAAGAATAAAGAGAAATTAGCAAACCAAACCTGATTACAATCTTCGGTAGTTTAGGAGTAGCATGTTTTTATCGCTGAATGAAGAGATTTGGAATTCGAGTGTCAGTTAAGGTAAAATTAATAAATTTAGTGACCCAATAAAGTTATACAAATCTTCAAATCAATTAGTAAATTTATTTTGTCAGATGAATACGATAACACTTGAGGAATATCCACAAAGGGGTGCTGGAAGACAAAAATCTTTTAAAAATGGTGGTTTGGGATGTTTGCATTTTCAAATTCTCTACACTTTTATCTTTCTAAAAGTATTACAGTCTCTACAAAATTAGAACTGTAAGAAATCTAGTTTTAATTTGTCATCAAATGTTTTGAAAAATGAATATTTTTACACAGTAATGCGTTTTTCTCAAAATGTGATTTTTTATACTCGATGTAACTTTTCCTAGGAACTACTTCTCACAGGTATGTGAATGTTTTTATAGTTTATTTATTATTTTTCCCAATTTTTACTAAAATGAGCATTTTGTGATAAAATAAGAAAGCAATTTTACAAATTTTTAGTAACAAAAGTGCAACATTTTACTATGCCTATTACGATATTCTATTAGATACTCTTAAAGTCAAAATTTTTTAATAGCTCATTCCGGTATAATCCAAAAGGTGTACTTTAATTACATAAAAGATTACAAACAGCCATCTATAGCAGATTTTGAGAAGAGGTACAGGAATATGGCCACTTTAACGTGATAGGTATAGGGGACTCTGATTCCCCTTAGAACTCCAGCGAGACGATGTTATTATCTTGGAGGATTTTCTAGGTAAACTGGTACATAGATATGCACCGATAGATATGGTTAAAGCCACAAAACTCCATGCACTTATTTATTGTCTCGGATTAACATCCATGTCTAATTATCGGTACTCAGCGATTTTATCCGCCCGATTACTTGCGGGCTATATATTACATCGCTTTGAAGCATTATTAAGAAATACGAACATTGCTTTTAAACTTGTCAGGAGTTACGAAATGTGCAGTTTTAGTTGGCAAGATTCCTTGCATAATCTATGCAATAATGTGCAATATTAATTGATTGAATTTGAAAATTTCTTTGCATAAACTATGTTTCATTGAATTTAAATTTAAAAATCAGTTTTCTGTATCCTCGTTTCAGTTAAGAAAAGATTAGATCTATTAAAAACGTTGCGTTTCCAAATTCGCTAAATTAATCGTAGGAGGTATTCAATCAAAATGGCTAAGGAAGTATTATCAATACAAGATAATATTATCACTTAATAAGGAGTTTTTTTTTCATTGAGAGAAAATAATTAATTCATAGAATGTAATCTTACTGTCTTGTAAGAATCCGAATTCATATATATATATATTATCCGAATAACATGAGATTCGTTTATATTAACGATCTTCTCTCTAAGTTTATTCCCTTTAAGATAAATAATTTAATTTTGGGGCTTCAAAATTATTGTTTATGGAAAGCGCTTAATGCTTGATGATACAGCTACCTCAGATGCTCGTTGATTGTTAAGTGACAGCATACGAAATTTGCCTTCAGATACTAACAACCTCGGAAATAATGCCTTAATATATTCCAGCGGCATCATATTTACCATCGACTCTTCCATCTCGGCTGCCATCATAGTTAAATAAGAGATGAATTAGGATTGCATTTCACCCATCGCAGAAAGTGTCGGTAAGTACCTTCCGACATTATTTCATGTTAACGTGGATTCGAGTGCTGCTATCTGTCGGTGACGTCCGGGCATGGCGCCGGAAGGAGCTAAACTAGTTAGCCTTGAGTATTAATAACGAATAACCATCCATGCGAAGGCAAAGATTGCTATTACGTCGGAGACATAATGATGGTAATCCTCCCAAATGGGCATTGCCCGTTATTCTATTTCGACAGCCTGTTCGATTGTAGTAATGGGATTTGATTGAAAGTTATGGATGCCCAGATTCTATTTGTACCTCATCCAAATAATTAAGACGTTTAAATATTTAAAGTGTATTTCTACTGTAGGAAAGAGTAATTTCCGTTGTTGTAGCAAGAATGGCACATACCATATTAGTTCCAAACAGCTGTGAATGCAGCCATAAAGTTTATCAATTTCTGGTTTTACAATTTCAAATGAATCAGCGTACATAATGCTTAGACGGATATTGTTTACTTAATTCAAACTGGTACTTAAATTTTATGGTCCTGTATGAATGAAGTATACGTAGTCCGCGGAGACTCTGTATGTAATCAGTTTCGTTCAGAATGGCTATTACCGCACTTTCACGCTACAGATCTAATAAATCAAATAAATTTGATTTTGGCTCTCATAAGCACGACATTTGCTGCTTTATCAAGTACAGTTTTACATGGGAGAAAAATGTAACTGTCAAATACGAAGTTTGGAAATCTAATATAATTATCATGAATAGCGATCAGGAAATTCATTAGCGCACATTCATTAGCAATTAGTATATTCCGGTGAAACAGAAGTAACAGAAAGAGAAAATGCTCAATGAGAAAATGCTCAATTAATCATGAAAAATTTCATTCCAGGATAATTACAATTTTCACTAACGGGTGATGTTTCAGTTGTTACAGAATTCTACCCAGTCGCGCAGCAGACGGCATAACTCAGCTCTATTTTAAATATTCAGTGTGACTGCCATCATGTCACGTTTGTGCTCCGTGTTATAGTGTCAGAGCCTCTCACTACGGCTGCACAGTATCGAAAGTGGTTCCGCTGCACACAAAGTTGCTGACGTTATTGAGGCACATGTCAAGGTCACACGATCAAGGTCACAAGATTGTAAGAAACCTTTGCCCTTACCCCCAGTAAATAAGTTTATTTCCAATTATTGAATTTATAATTTTTCTCTTAGTTTTGATTTATCAAGGAATGTATTGTTTAATAAAAGAATAATTTCAGTCACAGGTGAGAATTCTGTAGGGAATAGATAAAGATAATTTTTATCCCTGTGCTACAGTTATTTTATTATTGCTTTGAACAAAAATCTGTCTGCTCACCATAACTCTGCAAAATCGGCCACAAAAAATTTGCTTTTAACACTATGTTACAACATTGCGTCTGGATACATAGAACGATGCATTGTTATCGTAGGGATTTTTTTAAAACACTGGAAGCAAAACAAATGGTACAAATGAACTTATTTAAAAATTAAACGTATCAAGTCGACAGTGAAAATGTCTCCAAGCAAAGCGATTCAGCGCCAATTCCTGAAAAGCTTTTCATTACAACACACTCACAACGTCTGCCTTGTTTAATGTAACCCCGATTGATTGTCTGTAAGTCTATAAGTCTGATTGTCTATTTGTTTTTATTTTGTAAAAAGATGAATAACGAAATTTGTAAATAGATAGCTAACTTTCGTGAAACTATATGTAAAATTGTCATATTTTGATTTAATTGTGCGAAGTAGAAATGAAGTATTGTAATCGCGAAAAATTTCGGGTATCATATTTCAACGAAAATATCCATTTTGACAGCTATCGAATAAAACTTAACGATGTTTTTGCGTGACATCTGAAAGTAAGGACAGAGTTAAAAACTCTTCCTTCCGAAACAAATAATAAAATTGATTTTAAATGCATACAAAATAGATTTTTTTGTGGCGTCTGTACGTACGGTATGTATGTATGTATCTTGCATAACTCAAAAACGAATAGCCTGAGAACGTTGAAATTTTGTATATGGGACTGCTGTAAGATGCAGATGTGCACATCGCTTTTTGGTTACAGCCGACCGCACCAAAAGTATATATATATAGTTGAAACGCGTGGAGGTAATATTTCAATGGAAGGGGCACGGTTTCCTTTTCCCCTGACGAGACAACTATGCAACTCTCACTGAGATATTACCATTTTTATTTATTGTATACCTTGTTTCTATTGCAACTTCAGCTTTTCCCATTTTGCCAAAAAATTACAATTTTCTAGGCATTATTTGAGTTATATTTTCATGTGAATTTTTGCTTATGATTTTAAGTTTTAATTGTATTTAATGTGCAATTTTGGCACTAACGTGCTTCTTCGAATAGGATTCAGAGGGTTTAGGGTGTACTATAGCTTTTGCATTCTTACTTGTTAATAATAGAATTATAAAATTGCAGCTAGATGCGCAGTTTTTACAAAACCATAAAACGCTATCGTTCAAGTTTTAACTTTTTAAAATGTGTGTGTGTGTGTGTATATATATACTATCCACTCTGTTACTTGAATCAGTGAACTCAGTTTCTTTATTCTTATGTTTATAAATGCGCCTTTTTGCTTTACAAATGGTTGAATTATGTTGGTCTTAACTTCCGGTTAAGGTTTATATGCCTTTAGTTAACCTGCATGTTATAGTTGTAGAATTATCAATAATTTAAAAGTTGTTTAAGTGCAGCTAAGCCTAATTTGTTTTACCATAGCAGCTATATTCAATTCAATTCAATATCTGTTTACATCTTAGCTTAAGAGTGGATTTCTTGCCAATCTAGAGAAACTAAGCTTCGCAACACAAAGTAATGTCTTCTTTTATTGTTGCGAATTAAATTATGCTTAATCCATGCTGGAATTATCATTCAAGTTTTTAAATTATCCCATTTATTGACTCAGCACAGCGTCCGCAACGAATTAAATCTGTTTTTACGCCTTCATTGTTTTTTTGCCGAGTGAGACCACAAGTAAATTTTCAGTTTTGTGCACCGAAAAATCTGTCTACTTGTCTGCTGGGCTAGATTGCTTGTTTTTGAGAAGAAACTGTAATTTTAATTGTAATTTTTTTAAAATTTTTTTAAATGGATTTGGTGTTTTATGTTTTTCTATATTTTAAAATTTTTAATGAAGGTATTTTGCGTTTTTATTATTTTTGTCTTGCGAACTGAGAGCTGAATTAATCGAATGAGAAATGCATCTCTAAAATTCGATTAAATGAGTGTTTTGTATTAGCAGAAAATACTGTCGCCAGTTTTTTTCGAACAGAGTAGAATATTTACGAGCAGCGCATGCGCATTAGGTAAGCAGCGTAGTCTGTGAAAAAACTGATTATTTTTCATTTGTTTAATTTCTTTTATACATCGTTTTAGATTTATTAAAGTATTTGAATGGAACATGTGACACCAGTTAGATAATTCTTCAGATGATATATTTTTTTTTGCATTCTGAGTTATAAAACGACTGAGATGTAACACTGTTAAGTGAACCTAGCACCAGGGTATCGCTATGGTAAATAAATATAGTGAATTTTGAAAAGCGAATTTATTGTGCTGTGGTTTATGCGCTACCGACGAAGAAAATTTAATTCAATTCAATAAGTTTAAATGATATGCAGGGAAAATGCATATAATTTAATATTCGTACAAGGAAGTCATGTGCTGTATACATCAGAATTTTTCCTGTATAACGTAACATCAAAATCTAAAGAGACAATGCTGTGACTGAAAAGCAAATATATAGGGGCAAGTTCTAACATTATGTAAGTGGCTATTGCGCTAAATTGACGAGATATCGCCAAGCCGCCGATGGTTTTGGCGACTAATTTTTGTCATCAAATTTGGCGAGAAATTTCCACTTAGCCATCATTTGGCCAAATTTTGATCCGGTCCCTGTATTACCATAGCAGGTAATGTGTTATATCAGAGTGCTGCAGTCCTCCTAGCCGATAATAATACAGTTACAAAAATGCGTTACAGTTAGTGTAATTGAATAATTGTAATTCATTTCATATGCAAATGGAACCGCTTCCGGCCCTCATATGTCTTCCAGTAATTTCGAGAAATGCTAGATATTATTGGGCAGCCGGGTGAAAAGTACATAAGACCGGAGAAAGTATCTGTTCTTCTGTTGTTAGTTGTTAGTTTAGCTTACGTTCGGTATACTGATATATCTCCGGGTTACCTTCGCCCTCCAGATGTGCTTTGCAAAGCGTTGTGTTTAGCGTCTTGGTAGTTTGAAGAGTAACTTCTGTTTGTACTCTGTGATACTGTTTACCACTATTTTTGTGGAAAGTTCTACTGTAAAGTGCCTCGATAAAATTGAAGAAAATTTTATCAAGCTATCATCGGTTCTGAGTGCATTTACAAACTGTACGTACTCTGCAATATTCTTTTTATAAACCTACAGATATCCATGCGGTAGTCACGTTCTTCATTGGGCCCAGGATTATCCATGTCACCAAATGTTTATTGTAACTAGGTCACTGACGTGTCCAAAACTAAGTTATTGATTCATCCAGAGACAATACTGGAGTATGGTGTTAAAACCGGAATTTTTGGTGACCATACTTGCAGAGTCATGTTGAATGGTCAATTCAACGCAAAGGGAGATTTTTATTCATATTATATATAAAATGAGGGTACGACATGAACATAATTTGGCTTTACGTATTTCCTGCATAATTATTGCCTGTGACTCTAATCATTCGATATAAATTAACTCTTATCGCCTAATATCTTCCTTGCATTTGGGAAAAAAATATGTATCTTAAAATTTACGCTGCCTTCCGCAGAATAGCGAATTACGCATTACTTTCAAGTTTATGGATTCCTACCATAAAAAAGGTGAGTTTGATTGAAACGATATGCTGTTTCTTTTTAAAAGGGATAAACAATGGTGATGCAAAATGTAAAATTGTGACAAGAGAATACGAATGGAAAAGGAGCGAGACTGGAGAGCTGTAGAATCATGCGAGGTCATCGATTTACAATGTACGTCCAGAAAGTAAGTTCCGTTTGGTAATAAAAGTAAATTGTGTACAGCTACAGAAAAGTTATTTATTGCACAAAATTCAACAACTCTTAAACTACTTTTCCACATAACTGCCGAAATATTGCAGGCATTTGTCATAGCGTGGCACAAGTTTTTGTATACCTTCTTCATAGAAATTTGCCGCCTGTGTCTTCAACCAGTTGGAAACAGTTTCTTTCAGCTCGTCGTCATTGTTAAAGTGTTGACCGCCAAGGAAAGACTTAAGATGTAAGAACAGATGAAAGTCGCTAGGAGCGAGGTCAGGGCTGTACGGAGGATGGTCAAACACGTCCCAGCCAAATCCCTGTAGGAGGTTTTTCGTCACATTTGCAGTGTGTGGTCGTGCGTTGTCGTGAAGAAAAACAACACCTTTTGACAGCAATCCTCGGCGCTTATTCTGAATTGCACGGCGCAATTTCCGAAGTGTCTCGCAATAAGCATCTGCTCTGATTGTTTGACCACGCGGTAAGAAATTAATGAGTAAGATGCCTTTCCAGTCCCAGAACACTGTGCACATCATTTTTCGAGGTGTCAAGATTTGCTTCGGCTTAACCTTTGCTGGGGATGAAGTGTGCCTCCATTCCATTGATTGCCGCTTACTTTCAGGGGTGTCGTAAGAAACCCAAGTTTCATCTCCTGTGACTATCTGTGTCAGAAATTCTTCACCGCTTTCAGCATAACGGGTCAAAAACTGAAGTGCACTACCCATCCGTTTTGTTTTGTGTTGCTCAGTAAGAATCTTTGGTACCCAACGTGAGCAAAGTTTACGAAATTTCAGTTTTTCGGTAACAATTTCATGCATTAGTGATCGTGAAATTTGGGGAAATTCCATAGCGAGAGCACTAATTGTAAACCTTCGGTTTTCATGGATCTTGTCATCAATCGCGTGAACCAGTTCTTCTGTAACCAAAGATGGACGCCCACTTCGTTCTTCATCGTGCGCATCACTACGTCCGTCATTGAACTTTCGGACCCATCTTCTCACCATTGAATCACTCATCGCTTTTGGTCCGTAAACATCGCAAATTTGCCGATAAATTTCACTAGGTTTCACTTTCCTCGCATTCAGAAAACGAATCACAGATCTGATTTCACAAGCGGCGGGATTTTCAATCAACACCGACATTGTAAACAAGCACAACAAAGCGTACGTGACTGACAGCGATCTCCAAATGGCGCGCGTTTCTTCTCCTTGATACAGAGCGTCTACTGCGCATGTGCGGAACTGCGATCGCAGAGCTGCAGCGGAGATAAATTGAAACGGAACTTACTTTCTGGACGTGCCTCGTATTTACATCTGGTCGAGAAAATTAAGGTATATTTATAAGGTATTTCATACGCCTTCTTAGTATGATTTAGTGGCGTAATGTTCAGCACATTCAAGAGGTCCGAGGTTTGAGTCCCGGCGAGGGCATCGCTCATTTTTCACATCTTATGCCTCAAAGAAACCTAATGTCTCTACATTTTAAGCGGAGAAAAGTACAGCTGGGCAATACATTAGAACAATTACCTGCGGAAAGTTTGTTCCGGTAACATCGGAGGGCCTAACAAACTAGTAGAAATTGACGAATTGCTTTTCACGAAGCGCAAAAGCGAAGCAGGTCGAATACTGGTTGTTTATTAATTAAAGAGGTACCAACTACTTCATAACTCGACCACATAACGATAGTTTCAGCTTTAGTGGATTTCTATGAACTTATTCGATGGCATCTAACTTTAATGATCAGCGGGGTGCCCGGGAGCTCAGCTGTCATCTAATTTCTAATTGTCTGAGCGTACATTAGTCCTAAAAGTTTGCATAAAGCCCGGTTGGGACGACGGGCGCTGCTTGGATGGTCTCCTGAGCTTGAACACTGATTCCCGATTGGTATAAATCGGGGCGGGAGTTCGTCTCTGGTTTTCTGTATGTTAGTGGATCACTATGTCAGTTAGTGAATCACTGACGGATGAATGTATGAAGTGACAAAAATATCTGGAAGCTTTTAAAATTAGCTTTTCCCTAAAAAGGCAAACGGTTAGGATTTAACAACATTTAATACTGTATAATACTTAATGATAAGTCTATCTCCGTGGTACCATCTGAGAGCCATAGTACGTATACTTCCGTAATCTCACTGGATTCGCATCTGGAGCCTTCTGGTCTAATAAGGAGCAGGAAGTACCTAACATAATAGTACTGTAGAAAGAGGGAAGCCATATGAACATTTCTGTATAAGCATCTTTGTTAACCCTATAAGCATCTCTGCCTTAATTGAGCATCACTCTAGAGACCCTCCCTCCAGAAATCGCTATTATGCAGGCTGAAATTTTTACTGTGGCAGTCTTGTTTCCGAGGAAGTGATATAATATAAACGAAGCGGGTTTCTATTCAACACGTTTCCGGAAAAGCAGCCTAACGGTCAGTTATTTAGTTGACAGCTTCAGATTTTTACTTGCCGCACACAAGAAAAGGTGGTTAGAGATGCTGACTGTCGTACCGAAGTACCCGGATTCGAAACCCAGCGACGACTTTGATGATTGTACACTGCGCAAAAAAAATGGGACAGTTCTATATCTCCCGTTCTACTGGGCCGTTTGACGAAATTCAAATTGCGTTTTTTTTGTCTCGAAAGTGCCACTTAGGATATGTATTAGATTTATATATAGCACTGTTCAAATATAGGTAATTTGACACAAAATCGGATTTTTTCTGGAACGTCATGCCATTTTTTTCCATATTTCGATTCTACGACTCACATTATGCCAAACTGCCAAGTTTTGCAAAAATCGGACGAATAGTTTTTCAAGAATCAGCTCTCAAAATTTTAGCTCCTCAATGTTAATTGAATTTGATATATATTTATTAATATCTCTTTTTTATGAAACTTATTTGATTCCTTCTTACACAGTTCGAAATTTAGGTTCATTCCAAACAAATTCCGTAATACAGATTTTTCATGCGCCAGAGAAGTGAGGCCTGCATCATGGTCCAGTGTTGTAATTCGTTCATTTTTTTAAATTTATTTTTAAAATTTGAATTTTTGAATAATTTTTATAAATTTTCGAAAACAATTTTGAATTAAACCTATAAAATTTTTACAATCATCTTAAAGTATATTTATTTCTAAACGTACCTGCAAAAAATTAGAGCTTTTTATTTAAAATTTTGGAAGATATACGTGAATTTATACATTGGCGCGTTTTGAAATTTGGCATATTTGTTGAAAGCTATAATGACGAAAATGTGGTTTACGCACTTTGTTAAAATTATTTGAAAGCAGAACAATGTGACTTTTTTTCCGCTTATCCACAAAGTAAAAAAGGCAGGAACGATGTGACTTTCTTTCCTCCGCTGCACAATGGAAGGGAAGCAAAATTAGGTTGCCACATATTACGAAGTTCGCCAAGTAAATTACTCTTGGCTCAAACTGAAAAACATTCGTCAAGTTAAATTTATGAATTTCTCCGTAAATTTCGCACCAAATTTTACAAAAGTTAATATTTAGACATAATTTCAGTCGTAGAATCGAAATAGGAGAAACAATTGCTATGTTATTTCAGAAAAAGTCCGATTTTGTGTCAAAATACCTATGTTAGAATAATGCTATATATAAATCTAATATATATCCTAAGTCGCGCTTTCGAGACATGAAAACGCAATTTGAATTTTGCCAATCGGCTCAGTAGAACGGGAGATATAGAACTGCCCTTTTTGTTTTGCGCAGTGTACATATATAGTATCTATGCCGCATGGAGGCACTCAAAATACGGAGCGAGACAAAAGCCCTCTCTAAAGATTGGTGGTAGGGGAAGAGGAGAGGACGATCCTGAGATCCGCCCCCCCGCCCGTGGTGCTCTCGTCCAGAACTGAGAGCGGAACTAAGCATAAAGTCGAAATGACGCCTATAGGGTGCTCAAGGCTTTGGTTTACAACAGACACAATCTTTCACTCCTTGCTACGATCCTTGCTTGTTCTGATTATATGAGGCAAATGAGATTAGAAACAACAACGATAAATTTTTAAGTTCCCTCTGTGAAGCATTCTTACGAACCTCTTCCTGCCGCCTAATAAAGAAGGAGCACAAAAGGTAAGGCAGGTGTAGCCCTCGAGAATTCAGAATACGAATGCATATTTTACTATTTTATTCTCGTTGTAATGACCTGAGTTCCAAATGAAATTTGATCTAGCACCTTCTCGGCACAGAGCCAGAAGCATGCTATCCGTGCTAGGTTTAACGAGACGCAAAATATTTCAAAAACTAATTTATATAATGTGTTTACTTAGTGCTAATATTATATTAAATGTCGCCAGAGACTTTGGCGCGAAGGCCATAAACATCTTCATCTGGCAGTATGCTAGTGTACGAGCAGGATATCTTAGTAATAAATTGAAATATCTGAATTTGCCAGTCAGCCCGTACATGCTCTACTTAAAAATGATGCGCCTTTCATGATATGCCCTGTGATCCGACACTGAATTTGAAAAAGTAATTGAACTGAGTGCTACCTTTACAAACCTCTTTCATGCGTGATTGCTTAGGATCGTTTCCTTACATATCGATTACTTTTTTTTAATTGCTAACACTTGTTTCAACTAAGAATTAAGGGATAACAAACATGAAGAATACAAAATTAGTAAAAATTAATTTAGCGAGTATTTAGTTTTAAGTTTACATTTTAATGCATATTTATCTCAAGTTGACAGTTTGAACATTATCAAAGTCTGTAACTTTAATAATTCAAATGAAAATGATTTCATGGTGTGATTTTTTTTAACTGACCGGTGATTGCCACGTGAAGAATATCTATAGTTGGAAAATGCTGTGATAATTTGAAAACTGTTCTTAATAAGGATTTTTGAGCAAAACTGGCAACGCCTCAGAGACAATTACCATTAGATATCTGAAAATTAAATGCAGTACATCCTCAACATGCGGCAAGTTTTATAGAATAGTATTAACAAAATATTTCACATAGTGAGAAAATATTGAGAAAACTCTATTAATTTAAAGCATAAGTACACATTCTTAATATTGTTACGGATTTCATATTTATTTAAATATTTATTTGAAATTGTAATTAAATTTGCTTTATTTTCCCATGCAACGTAGATGATTTTTGAAGTGAAAGCTACGTCGGAAAAGTAAAAATAAAAAAAAAGCGAGCATTTAATATTTAATAAATAAGTACCTCGTAATTGCTGTTGCCATCCACAACAATCGAGGTATTACCAGAATGTTCTAGTAATTAATTACAATGCTTATAAAAGCCGAATTGGAACACCTCATCTCAGTTGTAGTTGTAGCTGTTTTAAGCGAACTGTTTGTTTACTTAATGCTGTGACGGTAGGGAATTCGCTGTGAAATCGGATTAACTTTATCTACTTTGAAGTGAATTCTGTTTAACGTTTGAGATATTGTGATATTGTACTAATATCTCTGAAAAAATACTTCAGCATTTTGATTTATTTCTTGTGGAAAGAATAAATTTTTGTTAACTTCTTAACGACTTGTGCATTCAATCCATAACGAACCCGTACGCACGCAACAGTATATTGTTATAAAATATTGATAAGTAATTATTTCGGAAATTGTATTTTCGTGGTAAAACACATGAAATCCAGATTCTTTATATATTCTCTTCACCGCAATCGCAAAATAAAGATTATGGGCCAACAAGCGGATAGAATATTCATGTAATGTATGCTAATTAAATTAATAAAGATTTCTGTATTTAACGTTAGTATATTGGGTGTATCAGTACAGCGGTGAGAAACTTTCAGGAGAGATAGAGTACACCTAGACGATGGAATGCATGGTTGGAAACGCTTTCCTAGCAGGGTAGTGACTACACAAAAGTCAAGAAAGAAAGAACAGGAACGGATTGAGAAAACATGTTTATTATTCAGAGTACAACAAAAACAAACAAAAAAAAAAACGTAAACGGACAACAATCATCATCAAAGAAGGCTCTCGAAATTACGACTCGGATAGTGATGTTACCGTGCGTCAGGCATCTTCCATGCGATCTTCCATGCGCTAGAGAAGTGAGGCCTGCATCACGGTTCTGAGTCGTAATTTCAAACACCTTCTTTAATGACGATCGTTGTTTGTTTGTTTGTTTCTTTTTCTTATTTGTAGAATTTTGCTGTACTAAACGTAATAAAACATGTTTTATCTCACTGTTCGTGTCCTTCCTTTTTTTCGTGTGGTGTCATCCCTACCGCGCCAGGAAAACGTTTCCGACTACGCATTGTTATGGGATTTTCCATCGTCTAGGTGTAGTCTATTTCTCCTGAAAGTTTGTCACCGCTGTACTGATGGACCTTCTGTAATTAGATTGGGAATAAAAAAAACTCAACTGCCTTATTTGATTACGGATAAGACGATCTACTTAAAGGGAAGCATGCCTTTTTGGAGGAATTTGTAAGAGAAACTAGTTATTCATGCTACAAATGCGGAAAAAAAGATCAAAAGGGCGCTCACGCTGGCAGCCATTCACCGCAGTTAGGAACTGTATCAAACTACCTGTATTCAGTGTTCATTTGTCCCTCGGCCTTGCCGAATCCCGCAATTAACAACTCATTCGATAAAATTAGAACTGGTAAAAATTAGTTAAGTGAAACTGTTTACCTAATACACCCTTCTTCAAGCCATAGCAGATATTTTAGAAAATACAGCATTTACCAATGATAACTGTGCCTGCCATGTCGTACTCCAGATTAATCCCCTCAATCATGTGAGGGCCTAGGGGCACCTCACATAAGTGAGTCATGACTACAGTTCACAGGAGGGACATAAGAGGAAGGAAGGGAGACGAATTTAAAATAATAAGACCAGGATTTGTAAAAATCGAAAACATCAGCAGTATATAAGGCTACAGGATGCTGGAAAGTAAATAATAGACGCAAGATGAAGTCATATGTTTGGAAAGTTTCTTAAGTGTAAGAACACCTGCCACGTCCGGGTAGGTTACCGGAGAATCTGCACAAAATACTTTTCAAATAATAAATGCAAGGCAAAATAAAATCAAAGCAATTGTAATAAAAAATGCAAATGTAAACTTAATGCACGGAATAAAAATAAAAGTAATCATAGGAATATGGTTTACTAATAATGCAGCATCCTTTGTTAAAACTATGTACAATTCAGAGAGGAGAAAATCATGGATATAGTTTAAAGGTTTAGCGCTAATATTTGGGATATGCGATTAAGAAAAATACGCCACGAAATAAGGTAATTTTTCTATTTTGATACATTCTTACTATACATTTCTCAATTATTTCTTTAAAAATCTAGTAATTAGTTAAAAACTATGAATTTCTTAATATATTCTGCAACTCGTTATCATCCAGATGTCAACTAACGCCTAAAAGAAAGTTTGTTGTATAGAGTCATTACGATTTTTTTTTTTTGCCTTCACCGGGACGCGTAATGGCAAACCGCACATTGAGTTGATCAATGTTAACGAATTTCGCTTACTGCGCATGCTCAATAATGTACCGTTGGCGCGGGAGAAAATACTGGCGAATAAAAATAAACAACCCTACACAAGCCTCTTCGTCACGTACGCCTTAGCGACTCTTTACGATTGCAATACTATGGACACATTTTTGTGGTTATTGCACTTGCTTCTGTTTCATTTCATTTCAGTTTATTTTGTTCATAAACATTACATTTAGTATCAGTTATTTGTAATAATTTCTTTGGCTTTAATTCAGTAACTTAAACTAGATACATTCCTTAAGTTGTTAAAGTATTTATGAATGAAACGCATGATAAATAATCGATTGCTTTTATTCCTCAGAAGTACAATCAATAAACATTCAGCTCAAGTACAATCAATAAAACATTATGTAATGTTTCCCGTTTTGTAATCCTATTTAAACGAAAATTTGGGGAGCTTACAATCGATATTTACATTCTAACTAATGAAGCAACAACCTAACAAGTTTTAAAGCCCCGAACTGTTACCCCGAACTGAACTGTACTTTCTTTACCCCGAACTGTTTACGTCCAGATAGCAGAATATCGACCATATACCGTATTTATATTCTTTTATTTCGCTCAATCAGGCCTATCAATTCTGAGTAAAAGATCTAGGCCTCTCCAAACGGCCATGGCCAGATTCAGAAGTAGGCATCTTCGATGCATGAAATTCAAAGAGGGAGAAAAGAACTTCCCCTCGTATGCCTGTTTACTCCCTGCCTCTCCCGCTCATCTACTGGATTGTATAGGCCTGAGACAGCTGTCGGCTAAGCAGTGATTTGCTTGTGCAACAAGGGCTCTTGGACTTGGTGTAGGCTTTCCCGCCCCAAGAGGATTTGAAACAACAACATCTTTTAAAATTACGCCAAAGTCGTAATTGCGCCAAATTCTCTTCTGGGCATGCGCAGTATGCGTAATTTGTGTAACATTGTTCAACGGAATGTGCAGTCTGCCATTAGGCCACCAAGAACACGAACCTGGGACCTCTCGAATACGTGCCGAGTGTGCTTACCATTGCACCACGAAGGCCAGACAAATATCTTATATACTCCCCATTTTAAGGGATAACTGTGGATTAGGTGACCTAATCCCCAAATCCCGGTGATGGAGAATCATCGTTCACCACCTTTGTTTTTAGTTCGGGCGTCACTGTAGAGTCGTTAGGACTTTCTTGAAAGAGTAGACATGAAAAATGAGCAGTGCTCTAGCTGGGATTTGAACCTCGGACCTTTCGAATATGCTACGAGTGTACTGATCATTACACCGTGAAGGCATGCTAAGGAGGCGGAAGAAATACCTTAGACTTGTGCATTTTAGAAAATTAATTCCTAAATATTTTCTGTAATAAGATGTGCGTATATCCTGTAAGTTAAAAAAAGATTATTAATGTATGTATATATATGACAACCATCTTATAACAGGAAAGAGGAAAAGAAAAAAACATCTTTGTTCCTTGGACGGAGTCATTTGACCTACGTTCACGTATACAGAGAGCACAATTTTTTTCCTCTCACAATAATATTTATATTTGGGATGTAAATGAATGAAGATATTCGGACTTACACGGAATATCTTCAACTGATAGTGCTTTAGTTCTAAAAAATGGTTCCAAAGTTTTGATTAATATTTTTGCTCTTCTGTATGTTTATTGACAAATTTTATATCAATTGTTAACGAACAAAATTATTACATCAGTATTTAAAAACACTGGAAAATATCAAAATGTTAAATTTAATCTTTGTTTTCAAGCTGAGTATGGTAAAGATTTTAAAAGCAGTTTAAAGCTTTAAGGCATCATTTTCCCTTTATTGTTCTCGTTATTATTTCCAGCGTTACCAGTGACATTAGTATTTTGGCAGAATTTCACATGTCCGTTTATTGGATTGGTAGGGAATCAGGAACTTACTAGTTGAATTAGAATAAACAGGACGCATTGAAGGACACAGAAGTAAAGATTTTTAAAGTCGTACCAAAGGTTTTTTTAATCAATACGAATCCAAAGATTATTTTTTTTTATTTCTAAACAAACTCAATCAAGCCTTTGCCTTCAGTATGTTTAGATCTCTGTAAGTATATAGGAACAATAAATCGATGCATTTTGGTTTGAAAATAAGTTTCTTGTAGAAAGAATTACTATCTGTTCCAGTAAAAATTTCGAGCAGACAAAAATCAAAGTAACAGAAAGAATAGTTCTTTGCAAACTGACGATAATTGTCATCGATTTATTTCATTTGTGTTTTCAAAAAGGCGTAGAAAATTTCTGTTTCACATTATATGGAATTTAAAGATTTTAACATTTTATTTAAACTCTTTTAAATTACTCCCGACTCTATTTGATCAACAACGCACAGATGAATTCTTTGTTACAGAAAAAAGTGACTTTTTTACTCATAAATATGATCGCTCTGCGAAAGAATCTTTTGCAAGCTTAGGCATAATTTAATTAATTACAGAGAGCTAGCTAACGAAAGAAAACTACAGTTAAACAAATTTACTTAAATAACAAATAAATTTTCATATAGTATTGATATGTACAGTTTATCCAGTGTTAATCAAAATTTAGAAAAAAAAATTAGGAAAAACACTTTCACATATAAAAATGTAATTGTTTTAGTAACCATGTATTTTTTCCAAATTATTTGTCTAAATAAACTGATATATATATATATATATATATATACTGCTCGACATTGGAAATGCAACACCAAGGAGAAGTGGTCAGAAATTTATGCAAAGCTTAGAATAGACGCACGTCACTGAGTTATTCGAATAATGCGAAATGCGCAGCTCTTCGACGCACGTTAAGTAAGGTATAAGGGAAGAAACGTGCAGAATGGGCAATATTCATGTCGTTATTTCTGCGAGACGAACTATCGAAGAACGTTGATTTTAGTCCCGGAGGATACGTGTAATAGGAGAGAATGCCAGGCCGCCGTCAGCGAAGGCACTTCCAGCAGATAGACAATTTTCGAGGGGTATGGTGATCAGACTGAGAAGGGCGAGTTGGTCCTTACGCAAATCGCAGCTGATACCCACATGGATGCGAGCACGGTGCATCGACTATGACGAACATGATTGGAACAAAAAAATGCGGGAAGAAGGAGGGGTGCAGGTGCAGCCAGAGTGACGTCAGCACGCGTGGATCGACGCATCCGCCGGCAAGTCACTTGTACCGCGATTCTGCAGCATGTGCAAGATACACTGGATGTTCCCGTGTCAACCAAAACTATTTCCGTCGATTGGTTGAACGTGGCCTGCACTCACCGCGTCCGTTAAGAAGACTGTCATTGACCCCACAGCATAGTCGTCAAGGTTTAGAATGTTGTCGGACTGGAGAGATGTGGATGACATAATGGCGAAACGTCCTGTTCTCAGATGAGTGACGCTTCTGTTTATCCAGTGAAAGTCGCCGCATACGTGTGTAGCGTCGACTTGGAGACAGATCTAATTCGGCAGTAACTGTGGAACGCCCTACCGCGCGACAACCTAGCATAATGGTTTGGGGCGCCATTGCCTACGATTCCAAGTCACCTCTAGTTCGTATTCAGGGCACTATGACGGCCCAACGATACTTGGATAATGTACTGTGGCCGGTGGCAATCCCCTACATTCAGGGGCTTCCTAATGCAATAGACAACGTTCCACCACACAGTGCTCGCATCTGCCAACATGCTCTGCAAGGTATACAGATGCTTCCTTGGCCACCGTACTCTCTTGACCTGTCACCAATCGAACATGTGTGGGATGTGATAGGATGCCGTTTGCAGACTCTGCCGCTGCCTCGTTCAGAAGACGAACTGTGTGTAAATGGTTGAAAGGAAGTGGAGAGTCATCCCTCAGGACACCATCCGCAATCTTAATAGCTCTACGTCTAGACGTGTTTCTTTGTGCATCGCTGTCCGCGGTGGTCCTACATGCTACTGAGCCGACGCCGTTCTCGTTCTGTATTCTGACTCTAATTTTGAGATAAAGATAACTTATTGCTGCTTGCTGTCTCTGTCTTTTTTTCCAAATTTCATCACTTTCTGACCACTCCTTCTTGATGTTGCATTTTAAATTTTGAGCAGTGTATATACATTTATATATATTGTTACGTGCGTACGGGTTCGTTATATATTGAATGCACAAGTCGTTAAAAAGTTAACAAACGTTTATTCTTTCCACAAGAAATAAATTAAAATGCTGAAATATTTCTTCACAGATCTTCGCACAATATCACAATATCTCAAACGTTTAGCAAAAACTCAGTTCAAAACAGATAAAATAGTTCTATCTCACAGCGAAATCGCTACAATCAATACAGCATTAAGTAAACAAACAGCAGTTCGCTTTTTTACAGCTACAAGTATACAAGTATAACAGCAACAACAACAACTACTACAACTGAGATGAGCTGTTTGAGTTCGGCTTTTATAAGCTTTTTAATTGTCAGTAGAACAATCTCAATTTTTCTAGATTTTTCTGGATGGCAACAGTAATTACGAGATATTTATTTATTAAGCACTAAATGCACGCGCTCTTTTATTTTTATTGTTATTTTTTTCGACGTAGCTTTCTCTTCAAAAACCGTCTGCGTTGCTAAGGCAACACGAAGCAAATCTAATTACAATTCTAAATAAATAGCCAAATAAATGTGAAATTCGTAACATTGCGCCCTTCCCAAGGACTGCGCTTCCCGGGCAGTCCCGGATGTTCACGTTTAACGTTCCTTCTACGTCGATTTTCTCTCCAGACGCAGTCTCGAGGGTAACACAGGATGGCGTCCAAATCAGTTTATCCTTGAATTTCTGAGCTAAATCCTTCCAAATGATGGTAACATTAGCTCCTGTATCAACGATCATGCTGCAAGGAACTCCGTCGATATGTCCATTAATGGATAGTCCGTTACTGTTGCCACTCGCTGCAGAAATCTTGTGTGCTTTTAAACAGGGTTTTCACCATCATTCAATCTCAGCCCCACGTTATCATCATTAATTTGCTTCCTCCGTCGTTGCTGGAAAATGATCTTATTTTCCGTGCTCTGGGGTGTTCTGCAGTTCTTTCGTACGTGGCCTTCAGCTGCGCAGCTCCAGCACTTTGGTTTCTTGTTACTCCTTTTCCATTTCATGGCATTTAATTGCGTGTTTGCATCATTCGTCTTATTTTCCGTGCTCTGTGATGTTCGGCAGTTCCTTCGCATGTGCCCTAACGCACCGCAGTTCCAGCATTTT
>KK120855.1:215773-234130 GCA_000611955.2 Stegodyphus mimosarum
ATTTTTAAACATGCTAATGATTTTGTTAACTTCAATAGAATTGTTATTACTTTTGTCAAAGAAGATAATATACTAAATAATCGATTAAAAAATAAATTATATATATATATATTTCTTCTACTAGTTTTTCTAGTTTTTTCTCTCAGCAACAAATAGATAATTTTCCAACTTTCTCAATATGCATATATATGTATATCCAATCTGTTACTCGGCTCGATGAGCTCATATTTTTTACTCAAATATGTCGGTAAATTGCGCAATTTTTGTTTTAGAAGTTAATGAATTATGTTGTTCTTATGTTCCGGTTAAGGTTGTTATGCCTTTAGTTAATCTGCATACAATAGTTGTAGAACTACCCATAATTTAAAAGTTGTTTAAGTGCGACTAAACCTAACGAAGAATCCATTTGCTTACATTTGAAACTTAGCAGAATAGTGAACTAAGACAATCTCTGCACCTTTAGTGCCTTTTTGCCGAGTAGGACCAAACGTAAACTGTTACTTTTGTGCACCAGAAAATATGCCTTCTTGCCCGCTGGCCAAAATGTTTGTTTTTGCTGAGAAATTCTAATTTTAATTGTAAAAATTATTTTAAAACTGTTTTGACTTTCTTTGGTATTATATGGTTTTCTCTAGTTTTGAATTATTAATGAAGATGTTTTGAATTTTTATGTATTTTTGCCTTCCCGCGAAGTGAGAAGGGAGAACTGAATTGATTGAATGCGAAATTCATCTGTAATGAACTTCGAGGAAAGAAATTTAAATGCAATGAAAAAAATGTATAATTCAATAAGCCGTACAAAGAAATCATGAGGTGTCCACATCAGATTTTTTTAATTGTGCAGCCGTAAGGCTAACCTGTGTTATTTTTAGTTAATCCATTATATTAAATTCAATGCAAAAAAAATGTATAATTCAATAAGCCGTACAAAGAAATCACGAGGTGTCCACATAAGATTTTTTTAATTGTGCAGCCGTAAGGCTAACCTGTGTTATTTTTTAGTTAATCCATTATATTAAATTCAATGCAAAAAAATGTATAATTCAATAAGCCGTACAAAGAAATCATGAGGTGTCCACATCAGATTTTTTTAATTATGCAGCCGTAAGGCTAACCTGTGTAATTTTTAGTGAATCCATTATATTTAATTTAAGCCAAAAATTGTTGACTTTTGTAAGCACAAGTGGGTGCCGTCTGTTATCATTTACTTGAGTCAAGTAAAAGGGTCCTTTACACCCTTTCCTTGTCCTTGTTGTGCTTTACAGTATATTGCGATAATTAACGTTTCGTACATTGTATGTTAGCAAAGAAGAAGAAACGTTACAAGTTGAATGATTTGCACTTGCATTTTTATCCGCTAAGCGGTGAAATGTTACTGTTTTGTATTAATCACAACTGTTTAAGTAGGTTACATATAACCTCTAGTCATCCATGACATTATTTAATGAAACTACAGATTTCATAAAAATTAACGCAAGTTTCAAGGAAAGAAATTTACCCAATAGAAGAAAATATGTTGCGAAAGACAAATAAAGAGACGTTTATAAAATTCAGCGATCAGCTGTGCTCTGTTGTATTTGTAAAAATACATTTGTTGTATTTGTAAAAATACAAACACATTTTAAAAACAAAACATTTGTGAGAGATATTTTTTATAAAACACAAATTCAGAAAAGAAAATCTAAAATAGCATTTTTTAAATTCAAGTACTAAGGAAACAGTTCATTCTTTGAAATGTAAAAGAATTTTTTGCTTATTTGATTATGACAAACATTCGAGCGTTATTTTCTTAAGAGACAAAAACCATCTCTGAGAGTGTTCTATGGAAATCTGACTCGTATTCCTGTTACTCATGGGAAAAATCCCGAAATGTTCATAGAATTAGCCCATTCAATAGAATTTGAATAAACGTTGAATTGCAAGAGCTCAGCGACTTCGCCGCTCGACCGCTGGGTAGTGACTTCTATTACATTATCAGTTTGTTTACTGAAACGCACGAAACCACACCATGGCTATTCGCTTAAGAGAAGGCATGCTTGCGTGAATGAATTTCGATGGCAAACTGGCTAGCAAACACGCTGGTACGGAAAAATCATAAAATGCTCATTGCAGGAAAGCTGTTTTTCGGATTTAAAATCATGTTGAACCACTGGTCTTCAACCGCTATCGGGCAGGTGATAAATCGAACAAGTAAATTGAGCTTTGAATACATATTCAAATTATTTTTTGAAGAATATATGTAATCTGTGTTAAAATATTTGAATTCTAAACTATATCTGTATCATGTTACATAACCTCGTATGTAAGTATGCATGTGCTAAAATGAATGACAAATTAAATAAACCTCCTTCCGAAAAAAAAAAAAAATAAAAAAACCCCCCTCCAAAAAAAAAAAAAAAAAAAAAAAACGAGAACTAAACAATGAATTTTGGCTGCGTATTATTTAGTACAAATAGTAATACTACAGAATAGCATATATATATACATATACCATTTTTTTTCTGAATTACGTCATTTCAAAATTAATCCGTTTCGTGCCAAATTACGTGACGTTCAGTAATGCAGGTATGTAATAGCCAATCACTTCTTCGAGAACGGAAACTTTGACTCTATATTTCACGTTTCCGATTTGCTTTTGCTAACCCAGCCCTCTCATTTTTGTGTGTTGTCTTTTGTCTGAAAATGTAAGCTTCCAATAATTATTGGTTACCTGTTGCACCTTGATGATGTGTAAATTTATGTACTTACTACTACATCTAAACCTGCAAGTCTAAACCTTAAACTTAACCATCTAAACCTTAATGCATCTTTCAAGGTGCGCAGTAAAAACAAATGTCCAAATCCATTACAGCTATATGACTTCCAATAGAAGGAAAGCAAAAGGCAAGAAAGAAAGCATTCTTTATTATAGTTATCGGGCCTCAGAAGAAGAAATTAAAAAATTAAGTTCTATCTCATGAGCTAAGGACCTAGAAGTGGTCGTTCTCGCTCCAGGCTCAAATTCTGGCTACTGAGCTAGCCTGCATGAGAATTATGGTCGTTTATTCGATCCGTAACCTGAATACTAACATATTTTCCTTGACAAATCCTGCACAAAGTCATCCTTACCATTGAGTATTTTCCCGTGATTCAAATAATTCAATTCTATTCCATATTGTATGGTAGAATATTAGGAAAGAGTTATTTTCCTAAAGTTATTCACAATGAGATTAAAACCTTTGGTAAGTTATGAATTAAATTAAGTTTCTTAAGCTGAAACTATTATTCATATGTAGAAAAAGATGAAAACTTCCTCTCGTGTTGAAGGACTTCGAAATGTAACAAGGAATTGATTACACTCCGTGATACTTCTACTATATCAAAAGAATTTTACGACTGCGAGTTGGTTTTTATCGATTACACTTGTCGTAAGTTAAGTTACGAAACCGAAGTAACAAACAGAAATTGAATTAGATACATACATGTCTAGTTCTTTCTTTTATTAGACCTGTCACTTGATAAGTAAGGTGATTTTGTTCAAATAACATGTCAGCAATAATAATAGAGAATTTTCATAAGAATTTTTAAGACAAAGTCAATAGAGTAAAGATGTTACATATGGAGTAGAAACATTAGCATTTTTGGTGCTGGAGACATTAAAAATGAGCAAGGCTTTCGCCGGGACTCGAATCTCGGAGTTCTCGAATACGCGCCGAGTGCGATGGCCATTGCACCACCAAGGCAGACTAAAAAGGCGGGAGAAATACCTTATAAAATAACAAAAAAATAATAATACGCATAAAATCTTGAGGAGAATGTTTTCATTTCACTGCCTCTCACCGGCAAAAACTAAAAATGTAGCAGATTGTTATCTTTCTAAATGAACGTAGCAATCATTTAAAACTTATTTAATTAGAATCTAATTCACTTCGTTTCAATACTATATATATGTAAGGATTTCTAACCATTTTCTCATCAATCCCTTTTAAAGGAATGGGTTTCAGCATCGACTCTCTAATATTTTTCACTGTAATATACAGTGCGCAGCATTACCATAATACAAATAAATGCAAATAAAAAGAAAACCTTAAAGGTAGCAGTTGCATTAAAGATATGAACAAAGGGTCGGGAAAAATAGCTTATCATATTTGTGCTTAATTTTTCTGGTATTTTTTTTATTCTTTTTTATTTTATAAACATAAAAACATTTCCAGAAACAGAATCACAGATTCCGTTTGTGCAGTATTTCCATTTCCATTAATCTGATGGCTACGATTGATGTACTGGCGCATTTTTTAAAACATATTTGCCATGAAATTGATTTAACTTTTCAGTCATCATGTTTAAAAATATTGAACCTGTTGCTTGCATTCCATTCCATTTTTGCATTCTCTGTATTTTTATTTTTTATTGTGCTTTCTTGTGTTTTTACCTTTTACTGTCATATTGCGTTCATTGCATAAAATTTTTACATTTAAAAAAATACTATTAATTTTTAAAATATTGTTACATTTTTCTTTACGTACGGATTTGTAGTGATTTAGACAACACTTGATAAAAAATGAAAACACAATTTATTAGCTAGCATTCTGAAGACAGCTTCAAAATAACGTTTACAGTCGTAGAGCTAATATAAACACGTTGAGACAATCAGCGACACGGCTTTCAGGCTATAACGCTGGAGACAGCTTCACGTCAAAGCACCAGATTAGGGCTCCCGACTCTGCTTGGTCGTTCTCGTAACTCTACATATTCTCGAGACTCTCCACGCTACAACTCGCGACGCACTAGTGTACAGCCCACGACTTGGTTCGGTCGCTCTCGGAACTTAACACACTTTAAGATGAAACTTGACGATGCACTAACTCCTAATACACTAAGAGATTCTCTCGATGCACTCGACGACCAACTCGGTCCTAGATTACGAGACACTCGCTCTGAGACTGACTATCAACTGGCTCGTAACTGGCACTGACTGACTCCCCGCAAACGAGCAGGGTTTATATAGCTTTTGGCTTCTGTTCGAGATCATTCTGGGCTAAACCAGTAAGAAATTGTTGCAAAAGGTTCTTCACCCGTCTATGTCATATCGCCAATTTTGTCGCCAAATGTGGCAACACGGCCTTTTCTTGACATTTTCTGGCAACCCTAAACCTGCTTTGCAAAGGAAGCTATTTTACTGCGCCCGGACATTTCGTAACAAGGTATTAAATAATTTTATTGTATTTTTGCCTTTTACATATTTTATACGATTTCTTATCTTATTTTAAGATACATCTTTGTATCAATAAACAATTAATTATCACTTTTATTAATAATGTTTTTATGTACACTAAGTTGGATACTAAGCATGCCGTTCCAATGGCGGGCGTATTCGGCTATCAACCCCCAATCTATCCTTGATCATGATCAAGCCCTTACTTTCATCGAACCGCAGGGTTGGGTTGGGTTGGGTTATGGCAAAGCACACAAGGACTATCTGTCTAAAGGGAGGGATGCCTTCGTGGAGGACTTTTTAAGAGAAACTGGCTCGTATACACGTTATACATGGGGAAAACCACGAAAACGCCCATGCAGCCAGCCCATTCGCGGGATTCGAACCTCTCGAACCGCAGATGTCGGTATTGAGGATTTAACACCGACCACGTTGGTAATACATTCTATATATATGAAAACAGCTTTTCTGTCTATTTGCTTATTTTAAAACATTACGTTATTCCAGAGGGTGGTTTTAGATATATGTGAGAGGGCGCAAAAATAGATACACAGTTGAAGAATCACCTTTTTTGCAAACGTAAACACATTTTGAGACTCAAGCTAAGGAACTTATTGCTATGCGCAATAATCAGAGAGAAAGTAAGAAGAGTGTAAAAGATCTTTTAATAGAAAGTAATTTAACAGAAGGCCCATATTATGCTTACAAGACCAGGGAGCATTTATGGCTCAACTTAAAAATTAATGAATTTAAATTAAACTGTTAAATCGTAAGTTAGCCAAAGACTACACAGAATAAATAACAGGCAAGGTGGCTCAAATCTAAGCGAAAGTGTCAAACCCTAATGGCAAAAATAACGCAATGCACCAGAGAGACTGAAATCATAGAGTTTCAACTAGTAACGTGGCTTTCAGAAGGTGGAACACTTTCTGATTAAACAGTCCAAAACATTCCTTTAAATATTATCTCGTTCTCTCTCATGTGAATACACGTGAACTAAAATTTGCATTCTGGAAGGCAAACGGAAAGCGAAAATGACAGCAAAGTTATTGAAGATAAAATAAATAGTTAGGAAAAAAATATTCCTTCAACAGTTATCAAAATTCTTGGCTTCTTTCCTTTTAGTAGTCGTATCACGAATTCTTGATTAGGAAACAACTTTAGGAGGTCGCAATCAGAATGACATAAGTATTACAATTAAGTTATGCGACTGCGTTCTAATGGTCAGTTTTGATGAAATTTATTACATTATTTTAAAGCTTATATATTAAGCTTTCCAAAACCTCTTTTAATTTGTTTGTCCGATCGTTAGAATGAAAATTATGACATTTCTTGTTCTACGCCATGAACCAGAAATTTCTGTTTAAGAACCCGAAAGCTCACGGCTGTACGCAGGCTAATCTGAATAGCTTTAAAATGAGAACGTTTACTTCGAATACAATTGATGGTGTTCTAAAGATGATTTTGAGCCTATTTCTTATTAAGTACTTGGCAATATTTTCTTTCCTTTCTGTTTGTGTTTGCATTACATTAAACCTATTTTTTGAAAAACGTGATTTTTTTCAAGTTTTCTATTACAAAAAAAAACTTAAAATAGTACTGCACTTATTTTACGAAATTTTTCACCAATATTCTATGAAATATTGTGAATTAAATGAGCTAAAACTTTAGGTTTATGTACATATCTAAAACATTTCCAGACATGTTAATATGAAGAAACATAGTTTTCTCGAAAATAGCTCGCGTATGTACTCAAAGAGGTATATTTAATAGACATTTTACATTACATTTTAATCCATTCATTTCCGTATACCTTAGTAAGTATAAGTGACAAATATAAAAGTTATAAGGAGTTTTCCCCCTCCTTTCCACATGCCTTTGTGGTGTAACTGTAGCACACTCGACGCCTATTCGAAAGGTACAGGTTCTTGTCCGGGCGAGGGCACTGCACATTTTTCAAGTCTCCTACTTCAAAAGCTCTAATGACTCTTCAAGAGACGACTGAACTAAAATGTTTTAGAGACATGAGGCATTTTTTTAAACAGGAGAGATGAAAATTGAGCCATGGCCTCTCCGGGACTCGAAACGGACTTCTCGAATAGGCGCCGAGTGTGCTGACCACTGCACTACGAAAGCGTGCTAAAAAGACTTGAGAAACACCTTATAAGGTGGTGGACGATAATTCGTCACTACCAGGAATTGGCGACTGGGTCCCCTTTAAAAGGAGAAGTATGTAAGGAAGTTTCTCTCTCCATACCACATGCCTTCGTGGTGTAACGGTAGCACACTCGGCGCATATTCCAGACACCAAGGTTGGAATCCCGGCGAGGGTATTGCTCATTTTTCCTATCTCCTGCTTCAAAATAAGCTAATGAGTCTACAAAGTAAAATATTGATAAATATTTTTGTAGAAAGGTAACCCTTTATCTACTGGCGGTACTTATACGTACCAATCAGTTTAAAACTTTATAGCACAACAACCATTACTTATATTCTGATGGTACGTTTTAGAAACAGTCTTTTAACTCTCCTTTTTAAGATAGATGGCAGTAGTTGTTCTAGGCTGATGAATTTTGCCAGGAAGAAAATTATTTTCGAACGGACATTGTGTTCTTTTGCTGCCATTTTGTACGGATTGCCGCTGTTATCTTTTCTTTACTATAAATATATAACATCAAACCAAAGGTAAATGTTGTATTTTTTTATTCGTTCCGTGTTGTCTTAGAATATTATTTGCCCGATCATTATAATAGATTATGTAATGTGATTAACTGTCGAATTATTCGATGGTACTTATAAGTACCGCCAATACACGTAATGTTGGAGAAAAACTTGTTTTCATTTTGTCCATGTAATTATCTATAGTATTTCTGTTTGCTATAATGTAATTATGAAAGTGTAGTGTAGCAGTGTGTTTTGGTATTTTTTATAGATTTCAATTATAATTTCTTTTAATTATTTATTTATTTATTTTTTGCTATTACTGTCAAGAGCATTTGAAAATATTAGTATTGAATGTGAATTTGCTTTTGCATTCCGAATAAAAAAATAAGCTAGATTTTAATTTTTTAATGTGTTTTGGTAAATGTAATGTATTTTACATAAAAAGTTTTCGAGCAATAGTAAAAAATTCTTTCCTTTTTTTTTAGATTGCCCCGAAAGAAAAGTCTCACCATTCAGGAGGCTTTGGATATCAAAAATCAAAAAAGAAAATAAAAACCATAAACAAAACGAAAAGGGAGACCTAAATTTAATGGAGACGAACAAACTTTTTGTGCAAAAAAGAGAAGAAAAGGAAATTTGTCTGTTTCTAATGATGTTCGCTTAGGAAATAGAGGATGCCAATGGCCAAGATTCGTGTCGAATCGAGGACGTTGTGAATTTTGTGCACTCAAAAATATTCAATCAATACCACATTCAAAATGCTGAACTTGTAATATATTTTTGTGCGTAAATGAAAAAAATTGTTTTTATGATTATCATCAAATGTGAATTTCTACCTTTATTTTGTATAAAATAAAATTACGTCAATTTGATAATTTCTTCGTTTTCTTATGAGTGTTTTTTTGGTTATTGAGCATTTTTAAGAGGTTAAATTTCATTAGAAATATCATCCGTAATTTTTTTCTATTATGAGGAAATTTATACATAGTGTACTGACGTTACTTTTATGTACCACTTTAATTAATTAGCTCAAACAAACTAAATTTCGCACCAGGCAGATTTTTTTTCTTGTATATTCTTTAATTATCAATATGGTAGCTACAAAAAATATATTTATGAAGAAATTTTCAGTAGTTCATAATGCAGTAGATAAAGGGTGTAATCTTGTAATCCTGAAATTTAACATAATTTTAGCTCAGAATATAAGAAAATAAGTTTATCATCTGTTTTTATCATTTTAACTACTATTCTGCTAAATAGCACCAATGGTAAATTTTTTGTACTATTTCCAACATTTGGGTGTCGAGCATAGTCGGATTTAAATACTGTCTCTGAGTTTCTAGTTTCTCAGACTGCCACCCTTCAGCATATACTCATTCCTGCCATCTAGTTTCATCACTCAAGCACAGTTTGCCACTGATGTTTTTAGTCCAAAAGGGATTTAGTCCCGAAGGACTATTACTTTCGTTTTGCGATTTTGCGTTGATTCACTCTGAATGCCCGATTCACTTTTCAAATTGTTGCCACTAAATGTTATCGCTCTGCATTAAAGTTTAAAAAATGAAAAATCTGCATAAATGTATCCATGTTATTATTATTATTTTTTTTTTGACGTAGCTTTCTCTTCAAAAATCGTCTGCGTGCGTTGCACGGGAAAATAAAAAGGAATTTTAATTACAGTTCTAAATAAATAGCCAAATAAATGTGAAATTCGTAACAATATTCTCTAAAACTTTAACGAATTTTTCATTAACAAACTCAAAGATTTCAAAGCCAGCAATACCAACGTTGTACAGAAAAACATTTTTATCTCCAGCGCGTGAGAGCGTGTACCGAAATTTCTAAAGATATGCTCAATTTAAAATTATTTTGCGATATTGCTGTTGAACTGAATTTTATGGTTTAAGTGCGAAGAACATGGTATTTAACAAATAAAGGTAACACACAGAATGTTAAATAAACGTCCCTTTGGACGTAATTTAAAATCTGAAACATTTCAGATTTTTTTTTTATTATTATTACTAATTTCTTGGCATGCTTGTTTTATGAAATTAGTTTTTCTGCCTGCAACATTACCTAGCAAAACTATAGTCGGCGCTTTGGTTCATTCTGTAATTTTCCATAGGTAATCTTGTTGACACATTTTCAAAGTTAAATGTTCCATCAGATGCCCCGAAGATCTCAGTGAAACGTTTAACGCAAGCAACGCTGTCTCCTCAGCCAGTTATAACACATATTATAACTGTATACCTGTTTTGCACCTCCATGTTCAAAATATTCAAAACAAAAAACTACTTTAAAAAAAAACGAAAACAAAATTCAAAACAAAACTGATAGGTTAAATGAAGGATCCTTAAGAATTGATTCATATTCAGGCATTCTGTTTAATACATTATGGATTATAGTTTAATAGTCTTATAGTTGTCATTCGGGACACCTGAGGTGTAAATTTATTACTCCCGATTGATAACATTACAGGCATATAATTACTTTAATTTTACAATGGGGGATCCAAATGTTAATTGCGAAACAGAAGAATATCAATCCCATCCTCGGCGAAACGCATAAAAAACACTTTCCAGCTCCACCGAATACTTTTGTTTTAATCTTGTAATACTACAACAGTGAAGTTTTATATGAAAGCCTTGTGTTCTAAAAAGATAAACCTAAACACATCTGCAACTTCATGAATAAATTTCAAATTAAATTTGCAAACCAAATGCAGAAACATCGGAGTAATAGACCTGGATTTCATAAGCTTTCAATATTTTTGTTCACTGGAAGCCTTTACTGCGGGCAAAGAAAAAAGGATATCATTCTGAGAAGCAGGTTTAAGAAGATATCCTTTTTTGAGCTGCACTCATCGAAGTCCTTAATCATTTCTAGGGAAGTCAGTATCTTTATATTCCGAAATTCTGGCATGAATGCACAATTATTTTTCTTTCTATATTTCGATAAAACGAGTGTGCAGTAACTGAAACATATATATCTTTTGCGAATAGCTCATGCCATCTCCTACATGTAAATTTCTGAAAAATATTCAGTGCACAAATTAAAATAAAGGAAAAGAAGATTAACTCTTCGCATTGACTGACAATGGCCAGCTTGCTTTTAATAGCAAGATCATGGAAAATCTTAATTCCGGTTTGTATATTTCTGGCTATCCGATATGGAAATCTTTTTAGCAAATACTTGCATTATTATGCAAATTTTGTACTATTTGTTACTCAAGCTCTATTGGAACAGCAAAACACATTTGTAAAACTTTAACTATGGATGCATCTGTTGTTTCTAAATAACTCCAGCGTTGAAGATACTTGATCTCGAAATATGCTACGCCTGCCAACAGATTTGCTGATATATTGCAAATTTAGAAGTTAGATATCGTTTATAATATTATTTATTAATGTTAGATATGGTTTCTAATCACGCTACGATATTTGCGAAAACTATTTGTAAGATTAGCGACATTCAGAAGTTAGTCAACGAACGCCTGACAGAATATTTGCATTTTCAAAGATCAGTGAAACAGTGTTTCATTATAGTGCGGTTAATTTAGAAGGTCCGAAATAACACTTTCTATTTTTCTGCAGCCAAAATTATTCAACAACATCTTCCATTGGTGAATTAGATTTTCTAGAGGCGTTTCACATTCAAAAAAATCTTTCGGTTCTGGTTAATGACCCTAATTCCAATCCAACTTCAGCCTTAACAAAATTATGGTTTAATTTTCTTTTTTCCTCAATAGATGGCGCAAGTATCTTAACTGCTGTCGAGCCATTCTTATCTTATCTTATCTCGTCCATTTGTACTTTTAGAGGCACTAACGGCATTTTTAGAGGAGTGGCATGGAATTCTGCAAAACGTGATTAACAGTTTGGTAAATTCTATGAAAGGCAGACTTGAAGTGTACATCACATAGGATTTGATGTGTACATGATCTATCATAGAAGCCTTTTCTTGTGACAAAACAATGCAGAAAATTGTTCAGTAAATTTGATTTGAAACTCAATATTTTCAGAATAATTACTAAGCAAAGATGTTAATTTACGTGAAACAATGCTTTTACACATATTGTTCTTAATAATTTTCCAATAAATTTTATTTCGGTCAGTAATCTTTAATTTAAACGAGTCGTGGATTACAGAATTAAATGATATCGTTTTAGCTCTTGACCAAAACAATAATACAGTAGTGGTAATCAAATGAATATGAAATATAATTCATTTCAATATCCTTTTAAGCAGTCCGAAAATAAATACAGCAGACATTACCCCGAATATCATAAATTCAGCATTCAACAATATTTAACATAATATTAAACGAACATCAAACGAGAGAGCGTATGGATTTACTGCAAACAGAGAATTCTGATCTTTGAATTATATTTCTCCCCAAACCGTCAGAATTGTTTAGAAATTTGGACTGCAGCGGGTAACTGTTAATGATTCATAAGAGTTCATCTTTAATGCATATCATACAAGACACTTCACAAATACAATACACTAATGAATTTATCAATACTCGTTACCTACTTTATATCAAATCCATTAACGTATATTACTGGCCGAATTAAACCATCAAGCAATTTATCTGAAAGATTATTGCCAGGAATGGATTCAGTGTTTTTGTTACATTCCAGAAGAATTCAATATTTCTCAGATTTAGGAAGTAGTTGTCCTACTTCCTAGCGAAACCTTTTACGTTTTTGTTAATTTTATCGTTCGAAATCGAGGGAGGAAAATTATGCGAACAATTTAATTTTCAAAGAACGATTAGAGTAAGATGAAATGAAAAGTAGTCATGGATGAAATGTCGTCATGACTACAAACGAAAAGTAGTCATGGATAAACTACCGGTAACCATAACAATATCATTTCTTTAGAAGAAACTACTTCCAACCCAATAAGAATACACAGTAATATTATTATCGTAATATCTAATAACATATCTTCATTTTCTGTTTCCCCGTAGCTTTAATCTCGCTTATTGTTGTCTCTCCTATCCTTTAACAGCCCTCCAGCGGCCGAGCGGCAAAGTCGCTGAATACTGGTAGTTTGGTCAGTGGTTCAAATCCCGGCGAAAGGGCTGGTTGCATGAACATTTTCGTGGTTTTTACCGTGTGTAACGTGACGAAGGCATCCCTTCTCTTAGGAAAATATCCTTCGAGAACTTTGCCAGAATTAAAGAAACTAAAAGTATTCTTTAGTTCTCAGATCATTCCTGACCAATTAGACAAGATGAATTTGAAACCTACTCGGCTAAATTGTACCCGAATGTCAGTTCGTGTTTGCTTCGCTGTGATGTGTCGGTTCTTGTATAAGGCTGGTTCTTGTATAAAGTTCAATATTTGAAAGGGAAAGGTTCAGCTCGACATTTACAGGTAGCTTGCGAGGGTTTTGTCTCTGTTAATTAGACAAAAACACTCACTACGTGTACGAAACTACTTTAAAATTTATAGGAGTTCCTTCTCTGAGCGCATTGAGGAAGTAGAAAATTAAGCAAATATTTTTAAAATTTTCAAAACTTGTTACTAAATAGCTAAGGGGGAATTACGCGAAAAAATAGGGTGTTACTTTCAATTAAATAACAATTCCAGATATATGTGAATGCTTTCAGAACAAGATGCATGGTATTAAATGCTCCATTAACCATTAACCTCTACAATCCCGCATTGTACAGCACACGGGTAGCCGAAAAGAAAATTATGCAAGACAAGATTGCTTCAAGGATAATTCCTTGCGTGTGCGATCCTAACGACTACCGCAATTTAAACTGCACGCAGGTGTGAATCACGCAGTAAACATTCATGTTTTTTATTTTACCACAGCATGCGACCTATGCAGGATTGTTGGACACGGCCAACCATCTATGTTCACATTTTCTCTCAGGGTCTTGTATTTGCCGTTGTTAGCTAGTCTATTCTAATGTTCGCAACGTGCATGCTGTAAGAAAAAAGGAAAAAAAAAAGGAAGGAGAGTTACACCTTGGGTTTGTTGTTTTTGTGCTTCAACGTTTAAGCAAGAAATTAAGAATTTTTTCGGCATTTAATTTCCTCCTTAACACATAAAACATGTAAAAACTTAGATAACTTGAGAAGTAATTACCATTCTCTAAAGCTCTGCTTGTAAGAAATGCACTAATTTCTTTGCTGCTATGTATATATATATATATATATATATAAATCTCGCGTATGGTAGTAAGATAAACAAGGAATATTTACGATCTGGAATTGACATTAAGTTCCTCGGGGAAAACCTGATACGTTCCCCGATAATTATATGCAGATTTTATGAACGTCCTCGTGTAGCTTTTATTCTCAGAAATGTTGGTTACAAAAACATACTTACAGTTATTAAAATGTTTTAAATGAGGTAAATACGCTGGTGCTTTGGTATTTTTAAATTTAAAAACTAATTTTGTAAAATTATCATACCTAATATTTCATACGGTTCTCACTATTGTTGTGTCTAGCTAAAGTTTATACTAATTGTAAAACACAAAATTCAAAGCATGGCTCGCGAAAGAAGAAAATTAAGCGAGATATTTAATTTAAAATTTAACATCACTTTCTATTCAAATTGAAACGTCACAAAGTGAAATGTATATAAGGTATTCCCCCGCTTTTTTTTTACCGCGTGCCTTCATAGTGTAAATTTATAGCTCAGTCGGGAGGTCTGGTGATCGAATCCCAGCAAGAACACTGAAATTTTTAATATTCCTCCATCGATATAACCCGATGACTCTACAAGCAAAATATATAAATTTATAAATATATATCTAAACATTAAATAGAAATTTAAGAGATATCTAATCTAGTGTATACATTTAAACATTAAATATAAATTAATATCGAAATATCTAAGTTAGTACATCTCTAAGTAACGAAGTTAGTATATATTTAAGCATCTAAGTAAACATCTAATGTTTATATCAAAACATTAAATAGAAATTTAGTAGCTAAGTGTCCAAGTTAGTATATATCTAAGTATCTAAGTTAGCATCTAAGAATCTAAGTTAATACATATCTAACTATCTAAGTTAGTATCTAAGTTAGTCCATATTTAAGTATCTAAGTTATATATTTAAGTATCTAAGTTAGTATATTAGTATCTAAGTTACCACATATCTAAGTTAGTATATTAGTATCTAAGTTACCACATATCTAAGCTAGTATATATTTAAGTATCTAAGTTACCACATATCTAAGCTAGTATATATTTAAGTATCTAAATATCTAAGTTAGTATATAAGTATCTAAGTTAGTATATAAGTATCTAAGTTAGCACATATCTAGGCTAGTATATATTTAAGTATCTAAGTTAGTATACATCTAAATATTAAATAGAAATTTAGGCGAATGTTTGTGAGTTTAATAGATTAAGCGACAAATAATGATATGAAAAGTCATGATCATGATCATTGCATTTTATTTTTCCTAAAAAAAAAACGAGAACTTATCTATTGACTTCTACACAGAATTCGTATTCTATAAAACAGACGCAGGCTTCAGTATTGATACTTACCTAAATCTTAACAATATTTTCATAAATTAAAAACAAATTTAAAAATTCCAGGTTGGTGAATTTTTATATGATTCTAAAATAATTGACTGCATAAGAAAAATTATTTATAATTAGCATTTTCGAATTTATAAATTGCTTAGTTGAAAAGTTTTTCGTTGTATTATATGCAATAAATATTAAAAAGAATATTAAGAACTGTAATTGAATTGAATTTCATTGAAAGAATTGTAATAAATACTATAAGTTTAAGAAATGTTACAAAGCAGTAAGTCACAAAAGGAATATCGTTGCACAGGGCTGGGGAAAAATCAATTTCGAATGATACTAATTTATTTTAATGAACCTCTGAAGATAAAATGAAATGGATATCAAAATTAAAAATTTAAAATTAAAGATCTCATTTAATTTTATTTACGTAAGGGCCATATTTTTTAATTTTATTTACGTAAGGGCCATATTTTTTAATTTTATTTTTTCCATTGATTATGTACTTTTAAAAAATAATATAAATACGAAAGCGGGGAGATGTGTAAGAAATCAGATTTTGTAATGTTTGCAAAATCGACATCTTAATTTTCAAAAGACAGAATCATGAATACCTGTGTCTTTCACACAATTTTGTAAAGGGATTTTTTAACACGGTGTAAAATAGATTATTATACATTTTCCCATTTCAAGCATACCTTTATAAGCCGATCAATATTAAACTTTACCGTCATAAACCAATAAAATATTATCTTTAATCATAAAAATATTTTGCAACAATAGTTGCTTCTTTTCAATTCTGTGATATGTAAATGCATTTCTAGATCAATCGAATTTATTGCATTATGGCAACACAAAATGCACCAATATGCCTAAAATTCAGATTAATTTTCCGACAAGTTTTAATTTCTTTTCCCGATAAGTTTTAATTACGTTACATCTGCATATCTGCATAAAAGTATACATGAAAACAAAAAACTGCTGTCGGAAATCCAAAGGAACAGATAAGCGTTACTATTGCTTTGACAGACATGATTTTCTTCTTGATTTCTAGAACTATCTTCAGTTTCAGAAGATTCCTAATTATTTGATAGGCTAACCTGAATTCAAAAATTTTTGTTATTTGATAATAAATTATATTTATTTTTTACTAATGAAGTAAAAATAATCATTTAAATTTGGGCATGCCGGTCTGTTTTGAATATATTTATGTTCTTTACGGGGATCAAATAATAAAATTTTTAGCATAAACCTCCCAAAGAAAGGTTCAGTTAATTTCAAGAGGCAACTGTCTTTTACTTCAATTTCAAATTTTTCTGTGCCTGAGCAAAGATTTATTGATAGCATGACTGCCTATCCGATCATAGAAGTAAAATAAAATTGGCAAAACCAATACATGCTACATTTGAAGATCGCTGCTTACTGAAACATGAAATTATAGTCAGGAATTAATATTAAATATGTTCATGCGCACAAAACATGCTGAAAATTAAAATTCATTAGCGATATTTTACGAAATATTACGGAAAAAAAACGAAAGTTAAATAAATAAAGTTAGCATTTACTCTCGATGCACTTTTCCGCTTTTCTGTTCAATAATGCATAATCTTAAAAACGAAATTCCCATTATTTCACAGTTTGACAAATGTGTTTTAAACCACACTTGACAAAGATGTATTTCCAACAGTTGCTTTGATCATTCTGGAAGAAAAACTGGAAAAGATCAAAGTAAAATTTAAATAAAAAAAGAAAAAAGTAGCTTTAGGTTACGATAGATTTGGATAAAATTCTATCAATTTCGAGAGCGGTCAGACATAGATCTCTTTTCTTTAGGAAAAAAATGTTTTGCAAAGTTTGAGAGAGAGATAGAGAAACCCATTGATGAAATTGCCCGGATTATCCTCAAATTCAGCTTCCAGATCACTTTCTTACTTATCAGTAAAGTTACTTTTCTCTTAATAATCCCATCTTTATTTTAATTTTGTAAGGGATGGATAACACACCAGACGATGCGATGAGACATATATTGCCCAAAATAAATAAGGGCTCAAATGACGCTCCAACAAGCACAAATCGTTATGTTCGGAAAAGAAAACAATCTGATTTAGACACCACATGACTTCCTTGCACGTAATTTTAAATTATACAAATTTTGCATTTCATTTAAACTTATTGGACTGAATTAAATCTTTTCATCGATAGCACATAAACCACAATAGAATAAATGTAATCTTTAAATTTCCCCATATTTGCTTCCCATAGTGACAATTTGGCACTAGGTTCACTTTAGAGCATTACTTCTCATTCATTTTGTATCTCAGAATGCAAACAAAATTATGTATATCATCTGAAGAATTACCTAATCGTTTGCCACATGTTCTATTTTAATACTATAATAAATCTAAAACGATGTGTAAAAGAAATTAAACAAACAAAAAAGAAGGAAATATACTTTCGCAGACAATTCAGTATTTCTCATTCAATTAGTTCAGTTCTCATTTCGCGACAAGGCAAAAATGCATAAAAACTCAGAATTCTATATTAAAAATAACGAAGTAAATCTTAAATACTTATTACATCGAATAAATTCCAGAGTGGATTAAGCTAAGTTTCGTATTCTTGTAGAGGCCCAAATGCGCTTTAGCCCACTGCTTGGCGGCGATTGTTTTTGAATGAGCAATAAACGCGCCAACATGAGTAACTCCGTATATCCGCGAACATGGCTGACTGGGTATTTTGAAGCTACGGAAACATGTAGTTTTCGCGCATGCGTATTTCCTATTTTATAAAGAACGGTTTTATTGGTAATGTGAGATGACGTAGCGGTTTATTCGAAATTCTTACGTGTTAATTTAAGTAGTTATTTCAGTTGTCGTTGTATTCTTTGAATGCGGTGTTTTTGTGTTGAGTGTTTGCTATTTTCGTACCTTATATTTCGCTAAATACCGAGTCGGTATGGATTTAGCTGTGATGCTGAGAGAGGTGAGT
>KK120855.1:234995-245275 GCA_000611955.2 Stegodyphus mimosarum
CTTGCACTTCCAATAAAGTAATAAATGTACATGTACATTCACTCACCTCTCTCAGCATCACAGCTAAATCCATAGCGGCTTGGTATTTCGCGAAATATACGGAACGAAAATAGCCAACACTCAACACACAAAATACAACGACAACTGAAATAACTACTTAAATTAACACGTCAGAATTTCGAATAAATCGCTACGTCATCTCACATAACCAATAAAACCGTTCTCTATAAAATAGGAAACACGCATGCTCGAAAACTACATGTTTCCGTAGCTTCAAAATACCCAGTCAGCCATCTTCGCGGATATACGGAGTTACCCATGTTGGCGCGTTTATTGCTCATTCAAAAACAATCGCCGCCAAGCAGTGCCCTAAACCGCATTTGGGCCCTTTATTGGAAGTGCAAGTTGCTTAATTTTTATATTTTGTTGCCTTATATTGAAATAATTTGGCTCAGCTGAAGAACAGAACGCTGGTATCGTTTGCAATTTATTTTATTTTGTTGATTTGTGCACATTGCCTACATTGTGCAATTCGCTGATGTTTTTTTTAAGTTAAAACGGAACGCTGTGCACATGGCATTTTCTTGTAATTTATTTTCGTTATTTTAGCTTATTTTGTTGATTTGTGTACGTTGCCTACATTGTGCAATTCGCTGAAGTTTTTTTTTAAGTTTAAAAGGAACGCTGTGCACATGGCATTTTCTTGTAATTTATTTTCGTTATTTTAGCTTATTTTGTTCATTTGTGCACGTTGCGTACATTGTGCAATTCGCTGAAGTTTTTTTTAAGTTTAAAAGGAACGCTGTGCACATGGCATTTTCTTGTAATTTATTTTCGTTATTCTAGCTTATTTTGTTTATTTGTGTACGTTGCCTACATTGTGCAATTCTCAGATTTTTTTTTTAAGTTAAAACGGAACGGTGTGTACATGGTATCGTTTGTAATTTTAATGCCCTTTTAAAAAAAATTCCTTCTTTCTGGGATGCCATTTTGGTTACGTTTTCGCGGAGCGTGTCGGGAAGGTTATGTAACGGCATAAAATGTGTAAGTATTACAACATAAAATGTAAATAATTAATTTAAAGGTAACTGACAAATATTTTAATGATCGTAATGTTCGTTTTGCATATTATTTTATTATATTTTTGTGGCAACAGTTTCCATACTAATTTATGGTTTAGAATTCTATGTTTTGTTTACAATAGGTTTTCGCGGAGCGTGTCGGGAAGGTTGCAATTAATTGCAAAGACGTTTCGCAGAAACGCGCCGAATTGGCGATTTTCAAAACATCGCCAAGCAGTGGGCTAAAGCACATTTTCACCCTTGTAGAAAATCTTGATACAAGGATAGGCATCTGGGAAACATACCTTCCAGTTTCATCTCTAGAATGTGTTCCTAAGAAATGATTTTCGAATAATAATTCTTCGAGACTCTTCACCAGGTTTACCTTCATCTATGCTTTCAATTTCCTAAAAATCCTTTATGCTTTGAATCAAATCGTCTAATTCTTGGATTAGCCTACAATATGGTGGATCGAACTGCTATCAATTTTTCCGCTGACAATATAACCAAATACCGAATTTTGAAGTAAAAGTCCAGAGATTTTCAGCGCAATTGTTTCGCATTTTAATAAATCAAAAAGACTTCAGCACCTATAAGCAGATCAATCTTTCCAGGCCTATAAATTTCAGGATCAGCAAGTTGAACAGAATTCACATTTCCTCAGAATCTGATATCCGATTTCTGAGTTGGAGTAATATTAGTTATTTTAGGCACTATTAAAAATTCTAAATTTGTATTTTATCTTCCGAATCGTCAATCGCAATAATGTTTTTTATTTCGCTATCTACTAAATATAAGGCCTGTTCTTTAACTACTAACTGAGCAAGTAATTCTTCAATAACCTCACTGCATGGATTTGAATTTTTGGTTTCGTTTTGGAGTCTTCTGTTTTGACGCCAAGATCGACGCAAATAAGACACAATTTCAAGATAGCCCCTACACAAAACCAAAACAAGAAGTCAAAGAATTTCACAAACTCCATGTCCATGTACACATCGACCTATTTTCACTTAAAAAATATTAGAAAATTGCACAAACTTGTCATTGCACATTGCCTTGACTTTGTCCATGTGCACATCGATTTATGTTCAGTTAAATAAATACAGAAGCTAAAACCATGTTAAAACTCTCATGGTAACCAGAAATGGGGTTTCATCGCCAAAACGGAAGAAAATATTTCGCCAATCGAAAGAGCATCTAATTCTACACTAGAGCCAGATGCTCTTTTTTTCTTTATTTTTTCTATTTCCATGATGAATAGTGAAACAAAAAAAATTTTCAGAGATTTCGAAATTTAAAGCGATATAAACTAAATTCAATTAATTTTAAGCTTAATTTATACAGTTTTTAACTGAAAATAGTGGAATCAAAGTTCACTTACTCATTTCCTTCAGGGTAACGACGAGCTGATCACTATATAACTATATCCAAAGCGACAAAGAATTCTCCACAAAGCGGAAGTTTATCCATATCCAAAGAGACAAAGAATCCTTAACAAAACGAAATTACACCAAATCTTCACGAGCCAATTCGAAGCTCCGGCACGACTTACCAAAAACCTTTATGTATCTAAAGTAGACTATATAAGGCGATAATGTCTTTTAGTAGTTTTATTAAAACTCAACAATAACATGTACGATACATTACTTAGAACCGAAGTTCTCGACAATTGACACCGACGAGGCTTGGTTCCTGGAGACGAACGAACTAACAATTTTCCCGCCAGGTTGGCGGCGTTCAAATTTTAAGTGCATGATCACGAAGTTTGGCGTAACTACAATTAAACGCAGCAACACCGAGATACTCTCAGAGGAAACAACCCAGGGCAAAGAATTAAATATCATATAAATTTATTTATTCAGCTCTTCGATGTGTAAGCGTATTCAGATAAACATTTAATAGAACGTGAAATAAAAATTTCCTTAACATACTTTTAGTATTAAATAGAACACTTCAAAACAAATTTACTTTTGCCATTAACCCTTTCGTGGGCCATTTATTTCTCTTTTGAATTTCTCCCGGTTTTTTACGCTTTATCATCAACTAAACAATAGCACTTAAGGAAATATATTTTATTTTGCCAAATTTTTATTTAAATTCTAGGGGTGGGAAGTATACTTTCCACAGGACCTTTTATGGTCATAGAGAAAATTCAATTTACTGTCGATTATTTGCCATGAAAAGATGTGAAACATGTTGCAATGCACAAGGGTATATCACATTCTGCACACATATACCGGGTCCTCTTTTCTTGGGCCTTCGTACTACATTTCCTACATCGTCTATAGTTGGAAACCATCTTTGACATAAGATTTCCCACACTGGCTAAACGTATATCATCCGAAACTGCACACGTTTTTGCTTGGAAGCTAACACGACGGCCTTTCCTTTTTCTTCAGGAATATCCGTCTATTAGTTGACGAGCTAATGCTATATGGAATGTTAGCTGGTCTAAACTTCTGTTTCTCTTGTTTACTTGCCACAGTATAAAGCTATTTACGATGTCAAGATCAATAAGAAAATAAAAAATACGATACCACCATTTTACAGATCTTCTTCCTATTTGGTATGTTTCTTTTCTTTGATCGAAGCGATCAACTCCTCCCATGATATCGTTATATACAGCAACAGCTTTAGGGCAAGGTATTTCTGTTTTAGTACCATCCTTTTTTGTCCGATTTACAGATGTAATAATCGCTGGATTATGTGCAGTAGTCAACAAAGTAACAGTTTCACTGTTAGGTCTATTATTTACTATTCAAATTAGATCATTACTGGCACAAAATTAGCAGAAATGAAAGAAATGAGTAAATACAGTTACAATAAAAACAATATTTTCTTTATATCTCTCATAAACATACTATTTTCGAACTAATATTTTATTTTTCCCAAGATACATATTGCACGTGGCTTTTATACATGATGCAACAACATTTTCACTTTTCACCCATTATTTATTATTCAATAGTTACTGCAGAAATATACAAAATAAGAAAACGTTATTATGATAAAAACAGTGTTTTACTCACATTTGTAGTAGAATCGTATAGCAATGCAAATGTCAAATCAAAGCAGGTGTCTCAGTGGAACAGATCTCACACAACGCGTTCGAACTTACAAAACAAATGTGCTAATTCTGTTTCAATCGACTGAATATAGATCGCAGCACAGTACTGAAGTGGGAATTAGTGTTTCCAACGTTATAATAGTAAAGCCAATATATTATAGTGGGTTTTACACTTCCTACAGGTGTATTTCCCAGGATCATATAGAGGGGAAGTAATCTTCTCAAGGCCCACGAAAGGGTTAAAACATTGGCGAATTTTAGTGTATATAAATTTAAAAGAATGCATTGAAATTTCATTTCCAAATTTATACGCTACTTGAAACATCCACAGACAGGCGAACAGGCACTGGAAGAGAGAAAATCCATTTTTCAAGATCCTGATGCCTGGAAAGGACAGATCTGGCAGAAAAAACAGATCGAATGTTTTCACGATTATAATATTTACAAACGAACGGTGGGCAAGCAAGGATATCATGCTTTTTTGAGCAGGAAGGAAAGTTTGAGCTTTCTGACGTAAACAAAAATGTATAGACTTCAATTCTTCGTCTCTGGTTCTTTTCATTTTTGTTATGTGACACTGCCAGATCGATAACACATTTTTTTTATGTGTTTCATATATGCTAATACACAGAGTAGTGTGGATATGCTTATATTATGGTTTTGTCTAGATTATAAGTTTACTGGAAAAAGGAAAAAAAAATATGCGATATTCACAACAAAATCTATTTTCAAGATTGTTTTCTTTTGGCATCAGAATCTGCATGTTGTTTAAAAAATGCGCCATCTGATGGTCAAAAAATATTTCAGCAATCCTTTATCTAGTTAAGTTAAACACGATTTTGAAGGTTGAATAATTTCTTTATACGCAATATACCACCGCAAAATTTTATCGTTTTAATTTATCTGGAGTCAACTGAGTGTCGTTGATTATGCTGTAGAGACATTAGGTATTTTTTGAAAGCAGAAGAGATGAAAAATGTGCAATGACCTCGTCGGGACTCTAACCAGGAGCGAATACGCGCCGAGCTTGCCGACCACCACACCACGAAGGCACGCCAGGAAGGTGCGAGAAATACCTTATATACTCAACTTTTTAAAGGGCGACTGAGGTTCAGGGGACCTAATCGCCAAATCCTGCTGGTGGAGAATCATCATCCACCACCTTTTTAGTTCGGGCACCACTGTAGACACATTAGGATTTTTTCGGAGAGGGAGACGTGGAAAATGCGCAACGCCTTCGCCGGGAATAGAACCACGGAACTCTCGGTTACACTTAGCACCACGAAGGCATGCGAAGAAGGTGGGAGAAATATCTTATAATGTAACTCGAATAGTGCCAAAGCAACTCGACAACTATCTGCCTATCGAAAGAGGCAAGAGATACGAGCTCGCACCTATGTTTACGGATGGAGAAAATCACGGAAACGCTGATGCTGTCAGTCCGTTCGTCATGATTTGAAACCAGTTTAAACTACCGATGTTTAGCGAATTTACTGCTCGGTCGCTAGCGAGCATTCAACGAACAGACGTCAAGATAGTTTAATGTTACGATTTCATAAGAAATACACCAGGTGACACAGAAGTCCGCAAACATATGAATGTTCAATAATTCAATAATTCACTGATAAAAAAGGTTGAGAGGTAAAAACTGACACCCAGGCTTGAAATGATGTAAGATTTTATTGTAAACAGAAATAAAAATAAATAAATAAATAAATAAAATAAAAATAAATAAAAAATTGCCAACATGTGGCGCCGGGCAGCAAAATATCAGTGACGCGGCATCAGAATCGTGTATGAAATGAGCTGTAGTGAGAGAGGGAATCAGGCCCTTCATTTACTTTGTCAATTTGCTATCGTAGCCACCGGTTGTTGGTCACGGTTTGATGTCGATTTATCACATTGGATGGGGCACACGTGATCAGACCCTTTTTCTTTGAGGAAATGCGTGGTTCTGCTATTCAAACTGTCAGTGTGACGGGTTCGAGGTACACTGATATGTTGCAAAATCATCCCAAGTCTGTCTGATAAACACCCATTGGAAGATATGACTTCCATAATGGGGCTTACTACACGTGTGAAAATTCTCTTGCACACATGGTCTGGTGAAGATCGCGTGCTGAGCCTCTCCTTCCGCCATGTTTGGCCTCTTCAGTCCCCAGATTTCAATCTATGTGATTATTTATTATGGGGTTACCTGAAGTCTCAAGTCTATCACGACAGTCCGCCCTCATTAGGGATGCTAAAAGACAACATCCGCCGGCACTTTCTCACCATATCTACACATATGCTGTACAGTTGTGTTCACAACATTATCCCTCGAATTATTGATGAATGACGGCCGTCATGTTGAACCTTTTTAATAAAGAACATAGCTTTTGCTAAAAATCAGTAGTTATGCAAATTATTGTTTTTGGTATCATATGAAACGCCATCTGTTGGCCGTTGTAAGCACTTTGTTTTTGCTTTCAATAAAACTCCATGATATTGCAAGCACGTATGTCAGTTTCTACCTCTCTACCTAAATTATCCAGTGAATTATAGAATTTTCAAATGTTAACGTACGTTTGAGTCACCCGATACGATTTCAAGCCATGTATGCTTGATTATTTGGTTCGTGAACATTGAATTTTAACTGGTTGGTGTTTTGATGGATATTCTAAAGGAAATGAACTCGCATTTATTTTACATATGGGGAAATGTATATAAAATTGATGTACTCAAGACAGTCTTTTGTAAGACACTGAAGCCAAAACATATTGCTACGACGACAAAATATTTTTTCATTTCAGTTTGCGAATCATAGTTAAAAGCAAATTTATTACTTTACCAATTAATATAATATCCGTGTTCGGATTTAAATATCCGCGTTTCTGTTTCTCACTAAAGCGCTTTTATAGAAATGACGCTATCTTTATTTGAACAGAGAATATCTGACCTCACCAAAAGAACGATGAACCAAACATTTTTTCTCTACTGTTTTTCACACAACGAAAGTTATTCAACTTTCAGCAGATATTAGTTACTCAATTTTTGACTGGACATGGAAATTTTAAGAGCTATTGAAATCGATTTGAACTTGCTTCAAGTGGAGGTAACGCCAGGCGGAAACATCGTGGTACGAAACATCTTGGGAGAAAATAAAGCAAAGAGAAAACGTCGTAGTTCTAAAACATCGCGGTACAAAATATCGTTATCGAAAATAAAGCGGTTCAAAAACTTCGCAGTTTAAGAACATCGTCATCGAAAATATCGTGGTAAAAAATAAAGTAGCTACAAATTATCGCATGACGATAACATCGCAGACATGGGTTTTTTAGGCTTTAATAATTGTTTATGTATATTCGTATAATGATTTATGAGAGCAAGGGGGAAAGAAGGATAATTTTTACTTTCATATTTTTTATTAACTATTAAATTTTTAAAAAAAGAAGAAATTTAAACAAAACAAGAAATAATTTTCATCGTAAGAGTATCAGATTAACAAAAGTGAAGAAAATAATATCATAATTATCAATTTTTTTATAGATAAGTTCATGCAGTCACTTATCTTTCTTTTTCTATTCTTTTTTACATTATACTTTTCATGAAACATTACCAGTAAAACTTTGTAAAAATAATTTATTAATGACCTTTGTTAGTTAACTATGACAGTTTAAGATTAAGGGCTATAAGCTGTGTTAATTTTCTATGTTTTTCAGCAAATATTTATTAGATAATAAAAAATATGAAAGTGAAAATTATCCTTCTTTCCATCTTGCGCTCACAAATCATTATGCGAGTTTTCTACAATTATTAAGCAAGCATTAAATTTTACAATTATTAAAGCCTGAAAAACCATGTCTGCGATGTTATCGTCATGCTATGTACCTGTGTAGGTACTTTATTTTTTCCCACAATATTTTCGACGGCGAAGTTTTTGAACCGTTTTATTTTCGACGACGATGTTTTGTACCACGATGTTTTCTCTTTACTTTATTTTCTCCCACGATGTTTTGTACGACGACGTTTTCTCCGCGACGTTTTCGTAGGCGATGTTTTCGGCGGACACCGTCTGGATCCAGTGTCCTCAACTGTTTCCACAAGTTGCAGACGACACCTGAAGTTACACTGAGCTTTGAATTGAAGGCAGCTCATACCAGTGGGCTGCCTTCAATTCACTGTCAATTCTCCATCCCATTTCGCCAACCATACTGTGGTAGCTGCTCATTTTACCTGGCACCTTCTAAAATTTACCCAACTCTTGACAGAAATACGGCGAACGTCGTGAAGAAGTATGAGCTAACAAATTGTCGAAAAGCCCCGTGATATCACCTTCACAATCATTATTCCGCAGACGCGCACCTGTATGCTTACGTAACAAACTCTAAATATTCTCAGAATTCTTCATCGGTATATTCCGTACCTTTCGTTCTATAGATTTCGTAGAATAGGCACAATTTGCAAATTCTCTTAACTTTACCGATTAAAGTAAATACAGATCAGTTTCCCTTAGAAAGTCCTTTACGAAGGCGTTCTTTCCATTAAACAAATAGGAATAGATTTCTTATGATAACCCAAATTTAGCCAGCTTGGAAAGGGGTCGAATTACCAGCATTTCAGGCGGCCACTGTTTAAGGCAACTGAAAACAGTATAATGCTTAAGCTCAGTAAAGAGTAACAGGTGCTCGACACAAAATGTTTTACTAAAGGATTTCTGCAATTTCGTAAAACATTCAAGCAGAAACATCATTTGTTTCCACTCATTAATAACAGAGAAATAAGTTTGGCAAGAAGTAAAGGGATAAAAGTAAATCAAAACTGTAATTTTTTACTGATTTCACTCACAAAATGAATATTGAAAATTTAATCGAATAGCTTATAAAGCAATACATCTCTTTTAGTGACAAAGCGAGCATAAATGTTCAAACGTATATAATTTTTTTTATACAGAAAACAAATATATTTTTGTTCTTTGTACTTAAAATTAAAAAAAAATTATTTGTTTAAAAACTTCACTTTACGCAGCAATGCTTTGATTTATTATGATAAATTATTTTTGTTTTCTTCAGACTTATAAAAGATAATGCACGTATTACAAATTCCACATAAATCCACACAAAACACAATTTCATAAACCTTTAACTTACATTTTATTAAGTTATAGCTATTATTCAGAAATCTGTTTCTAGTTATTTATTAGACGTGTTTACTGTTAAAGCAATTTTAATAAATTTAACAAACTTTTGAGACCTGCAAAAAACACAATAAGTCGTCTTACTGTCTGTGTAATTAAAGATCTTTGCTTTTAAATCGCATTACACATTTCCCTCTAGGACAATATTAACGCTATGTGGAGAGGGAAAAAATACCTGGTTTAAAAACAAAAATGCCGAACATTTATTTGAAGAATAGCAATTGCATGGATGACGCGTTTACGAAAAGAAAGGAACGATAAAAATCTATTTAATTCTTTCGCAAACAAACTGTAAGAGGCTAAAAATAGAACGAGCATATTCCCACGAATTTAAATCGTTGAATTCGATGTCAAAAAACGAAGCCTTTGGGGAATCGTAAAATAAAGAATATGGTTGAAGTTTGGCGAAAAGAAAAACAGGAATATTTCGCGAATTTTTACCCCTCAAGCTATTGTTTTCTCTCGTATAAGGCAATTTAATGCTCAGTTATATGAGTTGAGATAAGAAATTTCATATCTGGCTTCTTTTCATTTGAAAAAAAAAATCTTTGGTGACTACCTAAACGGAAATATGAATTTTCTCCATTAGCGCGGATACAACCACATAAAAACGAAATTTCTCCAGGCAAAATTCTTCGTAATATTTAGTAAGATAACAGATATCTGAGTGCAAATATTTGTTATTGGATATAATGCCAATTTACTGTAGGATGGTGTTCAACGCATTTGTATAAAATACATCTATTTATGTCATGTAGATTTTCGCACTATCTTAACTTTCCTTCTATAAAACAAATATAGTCATAAATAAGTATTTGAAAAGCTACGGTGCATTTTCTTCTCAGCAAAAATATCTTATTTGTTTATGTAATCAGTACCAGTAAAGCGAGCTATGGTTATTTTCCACAGGAAGGGAAGATTTCATGTAAGTCTTTCTAAAGGAAACTGGCTCTACTCATATTAGAAATGGCGAACT
>KK120855.1:245345-291380 GCA_000611955.2 Stegodyphus mimosarum
CAATTAAGTTGCCAGGATTCGAACCTAAATCAAACTACCAGTACCCAATGTTATTTTTCAATAGGATATTGGAAGCCCAGAAATTCAATAACATTTCATTATCTCACTTATGTAACATTGTTTATTTTTAACAGTGTACATTTATTACAAATTAAGTTCAGAAGCTGTTTATAACGCGGAAAGGTCAGCTATACATTTTATAGTATAAAAGAGCACTGCTCATCGCAAAAGCACAATAAATCGTTTAAAAATTTTGTCTACATACATAATGATATTTTGCAGCAATAGATATTTCATGTCATTTCTATCTTATGTAAATATATTTTTCAAGATAGACATGGACTCATTGCATTATGGCAAAAAAAATCTATCTGCCTAAAACTGAGATTATATTTTTTGATAAGTTTTAATTTTATCTCTACATAATTATTCTTAACAGTGGCTGAGTGGTAAAAATGGTTAACCCTTAGTTACACAGGTGGCGCACAGAGCGCTACAGTTCTTGAAAACCTTTTCGCGAATTCCGAGAAAATCACGTGACTAACACCTGCTCTCAACCTAACTTTTGTCCATTTATTCGTTTCAGAAAAGGTAGCCATAAAATGTTGAAGGTCACAGTTTCCCGCGTTTAATTTCAGGATTGTTTTCGACAAGTCTCTCGCGGCGCACAAAGTGCTACATTTATATAACAATGTAAGCATTTGTTTTCACACTTCGTAGTTTGTTTTTCAATTTTTGCATGATTAGAAAGTAATATTACTTACTGTTCATAATACTTATTTAATTTGTCAATCTTTCAAATTATTTACTAATATACAAAAACATAATACTTCAGAATTATTTAATTTCTCAATCTTTCAAATTATTTACTAATATACAAAAAAAATAAGCTGACTTTCTTATATTTATTTCAGGTTTTCAAGGAGAAAAAGTATGGTTCACCCTGATGATTATGCGAGACTTCTTCAAGAGTTATCAGATGAAGAATTAAGCGAATATAATGACGAAGAATTCGATAATGACAGTGAAGAGCAGATACATGAAAGTGATCATGATTCTCAGTCTGAAATATTTCTGGTTCTGGTGAAGAAATTATAGACACAGATGTCAGAAATTGTTATAACCTGAAAAAGAATGAAGAATATGGTATGTCCGAATAAAAAAATATCCGTAACATAAGTTTCATTTTCTTTTTTTTTTTTTTTTTTCAAATCTAATTTATTCCGCAATTTTCACTAAATTGTATATAAGATATTATTTTATACATTATGAAGATCAAATTGATACAATTAGATTTTTATTTCAATGCTTAGCATACATGGTATTTATTTAATTATTTTATTTACTAAATAATATTAACAAAGATGCCTTTATGACTGAAATATTAATTGGCGCGTTTTATGCGCCAACTGTGCAACTACGTAATTTTCCCCACCTGTGTAACAAAGGGTTAAATATTGGTAGCTCGACTAGGGTACGTACCCCGGCGAATGGGCTTTTTGCACGGGTGAATTTGTACTGTGTAATGTGAACTTAAGACAGAAAGTTCTTCATGAAGGCTCTTTCCTCTTTGGAAGATTATTTGCTTTTCCATTTTCAGATAATCTATCCTATCAGAACCATCTAACTATATCAGTCGATATATATATTTTTAATTTTTAAAATCATTTCCATATATATAAAGAGTTTTTCTTAGAAACTTAAATCTGAATTTAAGTTGATGCATAAATTTCAAGTTATCAATTGAGTAGAACGCATACCTGAACTCAATTCAGAAAATATCATTCGTATACCGCCCTTCGTTTAACAAAATGAAATAATATTCTGAAATCTCAAAAAGAAAAAAGACGTTTATTCAGTCTGGGTTTTACGTAAAATAATAAGAAACAAAACTTGTAGAAATCGATGTAAATGCTCAAAATTCATTTTGATATTTTATTTCGACAGTTTAAAAAATGCAAATACACTACAATAGTAATCTAACCAGATTCATAAATGGATATTATAAATAGTTGACCTTCGAAAAGGAGAGAGGACTGGAATTCTTTCAAAAAGGGAGAACCATTAAAAATTTGGCCAAAAAATGGAATGTTTGTTTTAAGTAAATTTTGAATAAAACTATAATGATTTCGAGGGAAGCGAGATAAATGTCATTAGGTCATTGCCGTATTTCAGGAGCAAACAAAATGTTTTACAAATGTTTGCGGAGCAACAATCAGTTCGTAGGGAAATCAATGGGAAGAGTTAATCGCAATGTAGGTAGCGCCACCTATCGAGGAAAGTAGTATTGAAGTGCGAGAAACATAAGATAGTAGAATTCTGAAATTGTACGGAAAGCTTGAATTAGAATTAATGTTACTAACCAAAGAAAATACATTTTTGCGTATGCTTAACCTGCTGTCACACATTCATAACTTTCAGACAAACAACTGTTTCAAACAATTTTCCTACCAGCTTCCCCACTGAAAGAAAGACGTACGAGTTTTTCCTTCCTTTCGCAAAAAATTGTAAGCTGTTCATTGAATCCACCATCATAAACCATCATTTGTAATGGGAAACTATTTTTCCTTTTATATTGCTAAAGTGATCCGTAGTGATTGGATGTTTTACATCATGTGAGAAAGCAAAAAATTTTGAAACAAAGTTGTTCCTCCTTGAATACTTTGAATGTGATACGAATTTTAGTATTCGAGGAAACCCAATACACCAACTGCAAAAGTAGAAGTTTTCGCAGACAGAAAGTTATAAAATTATGATTAAGTACCCATCTATGATAAGTTATCCAGGATTTTCTTACTTCTCGAATATAACTACGCTGACAAGATATGCTATAAATTTCCGAAGACTCAAAATTATGAGTAAATATTCTGAACGTTTGAATTTCGGGCCAAATACCAAACAGGGCGTTATATGTTAGAGCGATTTAATAAAAATCCAAAATGTTTCAAATTTTAAATTACATCCAAAGGGGAGTTTTTTTAACATTTTGGGTGTTACCTTTATTTATTAAATATTATGTTCTTCGTACTTAAACCATAAAATTGAATTCAAGAGCAATATCGCAAAATAATTTTAAATTGAGCATATCTTTAAAGTTTCCAATACACAGTCTCACGCGCTGGAGATCTTTGAGTTTGTTCGTTAAAGTTTTACAAAATATGAAATCGATCATAAAACAAATTCCCAAATTTCAAATTTGGACTTCCAGAGGCCCATATTCGCGGTAGGATTACGTCATTCAAAATTGGATGGCTCTAGATACCGTCGTTTTATCACAATCCTAGAAACATACATACATTTATGCAGCTTCTTCATTATTTAATTTCTTTAAATATAATACAGGGCCATAATATTTAGTGGCAACAATTTGAAAAGTGAAACGGACAATCAGAGTGAACCGACGCAAAATCGCAAAACGAAAACAATAGTCCTTCAGGGACAAAGCCGCTTTGGACTAAAAAAAAATTTTGTTACCGAAGGCAAATAGAGAAAAACGGAAAAACATTAGCATACAGTTTCTTAAACCATAGCGATACGTTCTTTTAAAAAGTAACATTGTGCTTAAGCATTATTCCATAATTTATCCTTCGATAAAACTAATGTAAGAACGCCCAACAACAAGCCATTGCCATGACCACAAAATACTCGCTCCAGATAATTATTCGTCAGCAGGGAGCTAACCACATTGGCCATCTATTGTCCCCTTGCAGGAGAATAATGTCACAGCTCAATGAAGACCATCTGCTGCATCCGTGGTTTCGTTGTAAGAGTTCTGTCGCATATTATTAGGCACAGACACGTACGTTCAGCTTCCAGCCGTTTATCACTAATGTGATAAAAACGTGTTCTTATCTACGTTAGGGAAGATGATAAGATCTGTCAATAGCATCTTTCTCTCGACAATGATTATTTAGGCTAACTTTCCAGACTTTCTGACGAAAAATATTATAATCCTATAGTGTTAGGATTTCCATACGGTTATTTCCAAATAGATATGAGCAGAAGTTTCGTAACTTATTATAACCTGTTTAGATGATTGCTTAATTTTAATCGAATGCAAGTTATTAACAGTTTTTGCTCATTATTACAATTGCTCGAAAAATGCAGTAGATTGTTTCCAGATTAAACAATCGTATTTATTAATGAGAGCAGAGTACTAATTAGTATCCAGTATAAAGTGAAGCTGCTCAGACGAGATAGTGGTTAGTGATTCTGACTGCCGCCCACCAGCAGCTGAATACTGGTAGTTCGGCGTTCGAGCCCCAGCGAACGGGATGGCTGTATGAGCACCTTCCTGGTTTTCCCCATGTGTAACGTGGATACGAGCTAATTTCATTTTTTCTCAAGGGCGGAGCACGTATAAGTAAAAAAAAAAAGCCTCTGACTTTCGTACAGAAGGACCAGGTTTTGAATCCCAGAGAAGGCGTGGGTGTAAATTATTTGGCCCGCCACAGGAGGCAACGGTGGCCCACTTATTAGATACCACTATAATACACTGGTTATCATAAATTAAAGGAAAATCACAAAATTCACGATTACTGAAAAAGTTACACGTAGAATTGCATGAAACGTACCCACAATATACTACACATAGTAAGGTATCAAATAACATAAAATGAAATTACCAGACAATTATGGTAGTATAGAAATTAGCACATGTATAAAATGAACAAATCGAAGGTGCCAGTTTGCTGTAGTAAAAGTACCTTCAATATGGAATATGATTGTCTCTAGAAGCAATACAGCGATGTGTGATGCTTTCAATTACGCGGTCTATCAGTTCCATAGGAAGCAAGAGCCATTGCTCTTGCAAAGCAGTTGCAAACAGGGAAAGCAGTTGAAAACAGGGAAAGGATATGAGGGGCGGATTGAGAGCAGCTAGACGTCTCCCTGAAGCATCTCAAACGTGCTTGATAGGATTCAAGTCCAAGGATCGAGATGGCCACTCCATGCGCATAACTGTTTCCTGTTGAAGATAATCATCTACCATGCGAACCCTGTGTGGTCTTGCCTTGTTGTCCTGTAACAGGAAAGCATCAGCTATTGCCGCGGCATATGGGCGCACATAAGCATTAAGGATGTCATCTCTATAAACCTGAGCATTCACGGTTCCCCTTGGAGAGACATGGAGGTCTGTGTGTCCACCCAAAAAGATGCCATCCCAAAGACAGACACTGCCTCTTCCGTACGCATCTCTTTCAAGCATGTTTCACGGATGATAACGGGTTCCAGGTTCTTTCCATATCAAATAACGCCTACTATCGCTTTCTAGACTAAACCTGGACCCATCTGTAAAGAGAACAGCTCTCCATCGATCAGGCGTCCAGTGGACATGTTGTCGTGCCCAATGCAAATGGTCCCTACTAAGGCGTGACTTGAGCGGCACGCAAATGGATGGTCGACTCGCAAACAGACCACCTTCCTGAAGCCTTCTACTCACCGTTGACGTTGACAGCAACCTTCCGGTGGCTGCAGGAAGGGAGGATCTAAGAAAAGTCGGAGTAGCGGTTCTATTCCTGCGTGCACATAATGTCAAATATCGGTCATCGAAGGATGCGCATTTAGCCATCTGGCCACTTCTGTTTGATTTTGTCCTGCCTCTAATCTCCCAATGGCTCTCCATCGTAGTTCTGAAGGCAAATGATGGCTGGAGGTCATTGTTACGAATTGGCTATCTCAGTCTTCTGATGTCACTATCGCAGTAAATTATGTGGCCTTTCTCTCAAACATGGACTTTTATGCTCCTCGCGGATGACGTCTTCCGAGTGCAACGCCACTAATTTGCATATTGCAGTTTTACTCAGCTGCTCTTACTTGGCAACATATTCAAATTTTACACGATTTGGCTTTTTTTTAGGGAGTTATCGCTACTTTTATGATTTTTCCTTATTTATGATAACCAGTGTAAAATGATCACCGCTTCTGGTTTTGGTAGTGGCCAACGCCAGTAATAGCTAGTGACCGCCATTTGAAAACCTATAGTTAAGAGACAAAAATAAAGGGAAAATAAGTTTCTGTTAGAAACTTGCTCTAATTTAACCGAAATGGGAACAATGTAAAGAAGAAACTACTAGAATATCAGGAAGCCAGCTCATTCAACTATCCATCGCCGGAGCCGAAATTGGATTTCGTTTACTTGAGTATGGCACAGCAGTTTGGGGTCTATATGTCTAACAACAGGAATACTTTTTTAGAATATTTTCAAAGAAAGTTAGATGTACGCCTTGCACATAGGGAAATTCACGAAAGCCCCATGCAGCGAGCCCGTTCGCATAAAATTGAACCCAGGTCTAATTAGCAGTGTTCAGCGACTTTACCGCTCGTCCGCTGGTAGGCCGGATTGTCTCTGGGAAGAACTACTGCAATTTCGCATCTTCAAGTAATCTAAAATTGACGCATACTTTTTAAAGGAAAACTGTTAAGGCATAAACTTGCATCAACTGCAATGCTCAGGGTGAAGAAAATTCCTTTTCCTGTTTAAAAGAATGCTATTCGAAACATTCACTGAATATAAAACTGTAAACGTCTTGTCATTGCCTAACCCTATGTTATATTTCTTTTGCTATATTGTTGATAGAGCTAACGAATGATTAACAAAAAATGACAGGTATGAAAAAATAAGCTAACATCACCCAGAAATAAATTCAGAAAAGCGAAACAACTGCTCAAATATAGCAAGCATGTATATAGTATATTGTTGCGTGCGAACGGGTTCGTTATGTATTGAATGCACAAGTCTTTAAAAAATTAACAAAAATTTATTCTTTCCGCAATATATAAATTAAAATGCTGAAATATTTCTTCAGAGATATTAGTAGAATACCACAATATCTCAAACGTTAAACAGAATTCACTTTAAAACAGTTAAACTAATTTTATCTCACAGCGAAATGGCTAAAATCAATAACAGCAGTAAGGAAACAAACAGCAATTCGCTTTAAACAGCTACAACTACAACTGAGATGAGGTGTTTTAAGTCGGCTTTTATAAACTTTTTAATTATTCACTAGAACAATCTCGATTTTGCTAGGTTTTTCTGGATGGCAACAGTAATTACGTGATATTTATTTATTAAATGATCAAATGCACGCGCTCTTTTATTTTTATTTTTCCGTCGTAGCTTTCTCTTCAAAAATCGTCTGCGTTGCATGGAAAAATAAAGCAATTTTAATTACAATTCTAAATAAATAGCCAAATAAATATGAAACCTGTAACAATGTGTTACTAGCGAATTATGAAATGCGGCATTCTATTAAATACTTAGGCATTTTATAGAATGCCGAAAACTGGCCAGCAACGTATGAAACGATTAAACATTTCGAACATTGCCTAGGCATGTGCTTTAAACAAAAGATTTTTAACGCCACGCTTTCATTATTTTTTTCAAAACAATATATATATTTTTGAGGAATAAACGTCTTTTAAATAACAGCCTTATCATAACTATGTAAAGTACATAAAATTCTCAATTTTATATTTTGCCTAAAAACGCCAGGCATTCTATAAGATGTCTAAGTATTCTATAGAATGTCGACGTTTCCTACTTTGTCGGAAACATATAAAATGCTAATCATACATTCAGATTCCACTGCGGAGACCACTTATAAGGTATGGACTGTAGTGGCTGGATATTCTTAAGAGTTATCGAGATGAAATGGATAACTTCGAGCTTGATGATAAAGGAAGACAACTTTTCACACTCTTAGATTCCGTCCATTGTGTTGCCATCCGATCACAAATTTGTAGTTAGTGATATAGGTCTTGTGCGTTTTGCATAAATTCAGTAATTTAAATGAGTACCAATACATGAATTTATTACTAATATTAATTTCCGTAGTAATTACTACAATGCTCGATGTCAATTGGTGGCATCTATTTGGAAATGACCATAATTTAGGCAATAGCTAACTAATCACTATTCTTTGAGGAACATTTTCGAATGAAATGTGTTAGATTAGTTTAATCATTATATTCACTAAAACTGAATTAATTATAACTGTCCCAGTTGTAGGCTATGAAGCAGCAGCTCAGACAAGGATTTTCCCAGGATTATATTAAACACACTTGTGTATTTAAACTGTACGGAGTTTACCAGCTGTTTCCCTTAGCACTTAATTAATTTCGACAGGTTATGTTAATGATACGTCTTAATACATATAAAATTTCAAATTTCTCCAAAATTCCAACCTCTAGATATCTAGCCGCAGAATCCTCAGCAAATGACGCATATATTCTTTATTTTTATTCAATAAATTGCAGAAATAATTTTAAATTAATTTTTATAATAACATTTATGAAGCAGACTGAAAATATTTAAATAGAAATCTTTTATTCTTTTAGCAAGGTTATTAAATTTTAAACATTGCACGTTTTGAAATTTTAAGACTTCTGATATATTAAGAAATTTTGAGAATTATGGTTTTAAAAAATGTTATAATTTGTAATTAATAATTCGATAAGTAATTCTGTGTGCTTAAATATTATCCCGTCGACCATCAAAGTAAGCTACTAGCAAACGGGAGATTTGGCCGGAGATACCACCAATGTTCTTCCAATCGTGCATGCGGAATTTTGATGGATCTGACTCCTTTTTATTTAATAAATAATCAAGTACTTGACCCACTTCGTTCTTGCCCTTCTTAAAAAGTCTTTCGTTGATTTGTAATATCTTGTTTGGCCTTCCGATTTTACCGGAAATTCTGCTCGGAATACTCTTAACACAAAATACTTGCAGTCTATTATTGCTTTGTCGACCATATACAGTTGACCATACCATGACGTTCTTTTCTCTCATCCTATTGTGTTCATTAATGCATTGATGATAGAATCTCATAACTTTGAAAATAATCCACCTTGCTGTTCTGTAGAAGTCTGACGCCAATTTTTAATATTTTTATTAACGTTAGAAAAAATACAGCTATAACAGTTAATTTATAGCTACTTCATCAAACAAAAGGTGGCTATCATGACTGAATCAAGCTTATATCAAACGAAAGAGCAGATAAGCATATTAAGATTATATTGTTACAACGTGCTTATCCATAACTGTATTTAGATCTTGCTGCCTGGCGACTGTTTTGGCGGTCGATAGGGTAATACCTAAGTACCTAATTTTGTTTACAGATTCGCAAATAACATTTACTTTGTTAATAGATGACAAATAAATTTCAGATGACAACTTTCGTAGAAAAGTATTATACTCTTTCAAACATAGTACCTCCGAGAAAGAAAGGTTGTGAAAATGGTCCAAGTAAAACAGACGTCTGAAGTATGTAATTCGGAATTTACTCGCGAATTTTCCTTCTCCAGCCTTTTAACACAGGTTTCTAAACCTTTTTAAGTATTCACGTATTTTCTCCCCTTCCTCATGACATTCATAACTCATTACTTCCTCATGATGTTCAATTTCCACAAATTTTAAAACCAATTTCTCTCACCTAGTGAGTGTTTTCGTCTTACTAATCAATTTGTTAGTGTAATTTGGGTTATTGGGCTATAATTGATGAAACGGTAATACTGAAGATCTTCAGAAAAAAAGAGATTCTTAATGATGCTGAAGATCTAATGTTCTTGATGAATATGGGGAGCTAAGACTGAATTTTGGCAATGAATGAAATGAAGACATACTGAATGTTGAAATGGGTACCTAATGTCCTTAATGATGCTGAGGATTTAATGTTCTTGATGCACATGCGAAGACAGACTGAATATTGGCAATCGATGAAATGAAGACAGACTGAATATTCAATGGGTATACAATGCTCTTGATGATGTTGAAGATCTAATGTTCTTCATGCAGAGAGGAATACAGACAGAATATTGAGAATGAATGAAATGAGTACTGACTGAATGTTGACAATGAATGAAATGAATACTGACTAAGTGCTGAATCGGTATCTAATGTTCTTGATGATGCTGAAGATCTAATGTACTTGATGCATATGGGAAGAAAGAGTGAATTTTGGCAGGGAATGAAATGACGACAGACAATGTTGAATGGGTATCTAATGTTCTTTATGCATATGGTAATGACAGTGGTAATGGTATTATACATCTGTTGCGCTATCTTATTCCTTTAAGTTCTACACGGACCGGGCCCAACTGAAAAGCCTCCTATTAGACAGGACGTGAGTCGCGGACAGGTCAGAAGTATGCCAGTCAGGCTACCGTCCCAGGCCTCCCAAGCCCGAGACGGCAGACTTCAAAAAGTTTCTCTCTAGTTACTGCTGAATTGGGCAACCGAGATCATCACTCCCGGCTCTCAGAGACCACAGTGGTCAGTACACTGAAAACCTGGAAGTTTGACTGGTCGTAAAGATGCCTCTACCAGTATTACACGGGGCTAGAACCCATTCCCTGTTGGCCAACCACATCAAACGGAGTACAGAGCAATAACATCTCTCTACACCCGAGGTTCCTCCCACAGCCTTTAGTGGGCCAACTACCTAACGAAGTGCAGAGTTATTACCTCTCTTTTCGCAGGTTCAGAGTTTTCGCCAATCCCCCTTTGGTCCAACAGCATAGGAAGATCTTCCCTTGAGGTTCTGGAAGCGCCTGACTCGCGTTTTTATACCCGGTGCCCAGAATGCCAAGGTAAAATCCGAGCCAGTACAATAAACGACTGCCGTTGGCATATGGGAAGACTGACTGAATGGCCACAAAGACAGTGATAACGGCAACAAATTGCAAGTTGTAACAGACGACATAGACAAAAACACTTCAGCAGCATTAAATGATTCGAAGTCTTGGAAAAGTACTGGACAGCAAAATGAGTGGACGATATTCAAGACACAGAAAAACAGAACTGATGATATCTTACTAGATAGTATTATATTAATACTACGAATGAATTTTTATTTTAGTGTAGATTTTATTTTTAACAAATAATATTGTAATAATTACCGGTAGTTTATTCTTGGATATGTTTCATTTGTTTATTCTTATTGTAACTGTATCCTTTGGAAATTAAATTTCTCGCCCAATTTTTCCTTTTCCATTTTTGTACGATAAAATTTGTGAGAAAATGATGGGAGATTACATAAGTAAATACAGTATGTGAAACTGAATGAAAATGCTTTTACTTAATTCAGTCATTCCAAAAATTATGTGCACGTGTTTTTGATGTGCAGAGAACATCAGGTGGGGAACAGGTGTCACAGGAAAGTACACGTATGTTTGAAGGAAGATTGCACAGTTAGTATGATACTACACTATTACACAATGAATATTTGCAGAATGTTATTTTTAAATATTATGTATTTCTCATTCAGCGAAAAATAAAGAATTAATTTTCACTAGAAAAACTGCTTACTTTTCATATTCAGACCCTGAATGTATTATTTTAACTTTTCCGCATTTTCTTGCTGTTTTAATCTTTGCAGTTCCTCACCTCCCTAGCGAAAGTTTTGATGGATAAGATCTATATTATCTTTTATTTTAATTAGAGCGTGTCTTGTAAAATAAATGATGCAGGAATCTCGTAAAACTTCTTTTAAACTGTAAGTGACTTTTATAAGATTTATGACATGTGCTCACACTTTTTTAGCGACTTTCTAAAATATAACATTAATTTTAATGATTACATAGATGAAAATTTCGTAAAAGCACGTTGATAATTATGCTCAAACATCATTTATTTTGATTTAAAAATTGTAATTACTTTTAGTTTCTTTCTGCAGATATTATGTTAAAATTTTATTCAGCTAGAAGTATACAATTTATATTTCCAAATTAATGTCGAAAAGCATATTTTCATTCGAATTTAACAAAATTATTTCAGTAGAAATAACAATCTCTATATGTGAAGCGTGTCAGAGCACATGACTGAACCTTTCGAGAAAAATACTACACTAAATGCATCAAATATCTCTTCACGTAAAAATGTACTTTTAAGTGATTTTGTTTGGCTTTCATGGGCTGCTGTAGATAATGTATAAAAACTCCTTTCAACGTGTATTTTTATGACGTTAAATGCAATGATGTTACTGACAAGAATAAGATCTATTTATTTTGCTGCGTATATAACGGAAACTAATAATAGCGATAAATGGCGATATTTTTGGATTGTGAATTGATAATATATGAACATGGAATTCAGGTTAGATAATTAACTGAGCAGAATTCTCGATCTATTTGTTGTGAAACCATATATGCTTGTTTAGAAGATAATTTGCAGCAATAACAAATAAAAAATAAAGAAATGACTCTTGTAATCAATATGTTTTCACCGAATACGGGGTTCTGTTTTTCGAAACAGAACCCCGTATTGTGCGATGTGTGTTTAAAGTTTTAACCTTTTCTATGTATTGAACAATTGCAAATGAAATAGCTGTTGAATAGTCCTAGTTAACTATTGGTTGAGGAAGAAATCAAGTGCTGAAGTTCATGCAGATGTTTTATATCGTGTAGGAATTATACATGCAGGTGATCCAATGGTAGCATTTGATTGTTCAAAGACGGCTAAACAGTGAATGCTACCAACATTAAGTCAATCAAGAAACCTAGTAAATGAAAATTATGTACCTACATGAGTTCGAATTGAGGACCATTGCTACGGTTCAAGTAATAAATGCTAATAAGCTTGCTAATAACAAGGTGGCGCGGGTGGGGGCAATTAATGAGAAATCCACTCTTGATGGAAAAATTCGCTGAGGTTATTTGAGGTTCCAAAAATAATCCCATAGCTGTAACACTTCCTCCGTTGATTTGATTGAATTAAAGTTGAATCCACGCAAATTTCTGGCGAAATCACCCTAGTACTAAATTTGCATATTTCGGTTTGTGGAGACATTAGGGATTTTTTGAAAGCAGGAGAGATGAAAAATAAGTAATGCCCTTCCCGGGACTCAAATCACGGACCTCTCGATATGCGCCGAGCGTACTGATCACTACATCACGAAGGTATGCTACGAAGGCCTGAGAAATACCTCATATACTTCCCCTTTTAAAGGGCGACTGGAGATTGGGGGACAAAATCGCCAAATTCTGGCGTTGGAGAATCATAATCCACCACCTTTTTTAGTTCGGGCAACACTGTAGAGACATTAGGTATTTTTTGAAAGCAGGTGAGATGAAAAATGAGCAATGCCCTTGTCGGGACTCGAACCACAGACTTCTCGAGCATGCTGACCACTACACCACGAAGGCATGCTAAGAAGGCGGGAGAAATACTTTATAGGTTGTCTCGAGGCACTTGACAAAGGTAGGAAAAGCAAGAAGGCTGGGCAAATGGGCCTTCATGAGCTCGCCCAAGAAGCAAAAACATCAGCGTTTGGACGTGCATCCTGTATTTTATATCTCTTCAGCCACGAGATACATGAATAACATGTTCACCTTTCATACTGAATATAAGCAGGAAACGTTCTTACCGCGTCGGCAGAAACTAGAGTTTCCACCGCGGTCAGTGTCACAGGGAGAATAAGCATACACTGGTGTGCAAAATTTAAGGACGAAGTCGAAAAATTAGCATATCAGCTGACAGAAAGATCAATCAGGAGATTAATTAAGGTGATGTACGGTAGCACATGCGCAGATATGCAGGTAGACGTAATGGGGGAGTGTCTGAGTAGTATAAAGCATGTTGTCGGTGTAAGATCAGTATTTCTGGCAAAGAAATTGCACGCCGTATAGCAGTTAAAATCACACCGAGTTGCTCCCTCAGCGAGAAATGGCGAATAATCAATCTGTTAGACGACATCTGGATGCTTTTACCCGAGGTCGAATCATTAGGAATTTGGAGGAAGGCCGCAGTGTGACAAGTGTGGCTGCAGAGTTCGGAATTGCTCACAGCATCGTTTCACGACTTTGGAGACAATTTCAAACTACAGGAACAGCTATCCTGCGGTTTAGTAGTGGTCGTCCACGAGGAACCACACCCGCAGATGACCGGTATATTGCCTTACAGGCCAGAAGAAACAGGCGGCAGACAGCGGGAGAAATCGCTAGACACACGACACAGGCGACTGGACGACCGATATCGCGTTTTACCGTGGCCAGAAGACTGCACGGTGGTGGTCTGTTTGCACGACGCCCTGTACGGTGTGGTAGTCGTACAGACCTTCACATCTTCGACGCAGGTTCAGTCAACGAAACCCGCTACTGTAACGAGATTCTTCTTCCATATGTGCGTCTTTTTAGAGGCGCTATGGGTCTGCAGTTCCTTTTCATGGACGACAATGCACCATGTCATCGCACGGTAGCTGCCGAACAGCTCTTAGAGAGTGAGGATATTGAACGTATGGATTGGCCGGCACGATCTATCCTTTTCATGGGCGACAACGCTCCCCCTTATCGCACTGTTACTGTCGAAGAGCTGTTGGAGAGTGAAGATATTGAACACATGGATTGGTCGGCAAGGTCTCTGGATCTAAATCCCGTCAAGCATGTACGGAACTTACTAGAGAGACCCGTGGCAACACGTAACTTATCGCCAGTAACGATTGCGAAACTGCGATTGGTGCTACAAGAGGAACGAGCAGCAGTATCTCAACAGCTCATTAACAAACACATTTCCAGCATGCACAAATGATGTGAAACCTGCAAAACAGTGGGGGGGGAGATCATATCCCCTATTAAAGACCAGATGTTTCTTGCTGGACACCCATCACAGGGATGTTTCGGCCTTCAGTCACATTGCGGTCCATGCTACTTTTTCAATAAAGCTTCTTTTTATCCCTCTGATTTCTCTTTTAGTAACTGTTGCTTACATTACTCATGTCCTTACGTATAGGGGATCTTACGGTATTAAATGTGTTGATTTGGAAAGCTTTTGTACAAAGTTATATTGAAAAAAACCGTCTCGTCCTCAATTTTTGCACACCAGTGTATGTATTCTTCTGCGAAAATATGATGGTATGATTTATTTTTCTTTTTTTAAATACTTTTAGGAATTTTGTTACCGTAGTCATAGGGTTCAAAAATAAAGAGAAATTTTCTTAAAACAAATTGTGATCGCGGTTTAGAAATGGATATTTTGCGATAATTCGGTATGTTTATCTCTATATTTGACCGTTTTTCATTTTGTTTCCTTTCTCCACTTTTATTAATTTTGAACTTGTGGTCAGAGGGTTAAGAAAGAAAAAGAAATGTTCTCGAAACGAACTGTGACCTCGTATTCTAAGTAACATTGCGGCACGCTCGTCACTATAAGTCCTATATGGATAAGCGAAGGATGCTCCGAGGAGGTATATTTAAGGGAAACTGGCCCGTATCCACATTATATATGGATGAAACCACCAGAACACCAATAGAGCCAGTCCGTTCACCGAGATTCAAATCTTGGCCCGAACTTTAAGTGTTCATTTGCTTTTACCGCTCGGCTGCTTGTGGTCTATTAGTATTAGGTAAGCTCCGAAGATTTTGTTTGGTAATAAAGATGCTTTTCGGAAGCATTCCATAGGCATTTTTATTACCAAACAAAACCTTAGCTATTATGTGACGGTTGGTCAGTTCTCCCAAGATGTGAGAAGTAAGTACTACTAGTATGTGTTCTATGTATATTGTGTCGAGCACTACACGGACAGTAGCCCAGCTGAAAGAACCCTATATTGGGAGGGAAATTAATCCGCCAGTCACAAATCCCCTTGATTTTATCCAATCAAGGAGAATCCGTACCAATTTGATGTGCAGACTTTAAAATTTTTCTCGAACCCATTGTTAAACTGAGAAACCGGGTCAGTTCTCCCCGGAAACCATAGTGGTGGGCACGAGGAAAACCTGGAGATCATTTGAAATCCTTCCACCAGTATTACGAGGGAAGCCTGATGCCCAATTAAGGGTCTTACTCAGGGCTTACTCCACCTCGGCCAGTGAAGTATTGGGAAAACAGTGGTCAAAGGTAACTGCTAACATCCACGACCTACGTGGAACCGCCAGGCTCGTGATTTTATATCCCTGTAGCACAGATCCTAGCCAGCAATTTCTGAGTCGTCCCCCGAAGAAAAACCTGAGAAGTTGGAGAGAATCCACGAAGTGAGATGGCAAATGCACTTCAATAATGTACAGATATGCATGAAATAGATGGCAAATTATAGCTAAAACAACCAGCACTTCCTATTTCATTTGCAACAACACAGTAGCCACATTTTTATATTTAAGTACCAGTGATTAATTTTTTGTAGTTTTGTATTCCTCAATACGATGCAAAAGGCTTTCCAAAATAAACTATTTAATTCAACTAGCTTCCGCTAAATTTGAATAAACTGCGTGTGCTACTACAATTTACATACTCTCGCACGGGTATTTCTAGGGGAAAAAAGGCTAAACAGGAAAGGAATATTAACTTAAAATAAATGTTAGTTAAAATAAATATAAACCATACAATCTAAACAATATAAACAACAGTTTAGTAAATTTTTATCAGACAGGGAAACTGTCTTAGTTCTTATGAACCAAATTCAAGAACATTACAAACCATAACTATATATATATATATATATATATATAAACGTACTTTAAATTTTCCAAAACAGAAAACATCAAAAATCAACTATACTACCCCTCGAAATTTAGGACTAGAATGCATAACACCTTCAACTCTGCTTTCGTTGGGGTTCGAATCACAATTTTTCCATTGTTAGCAGGAAGTATAAACGTAAGGAAGCTAGAGAAGTTGTAATAATTTTTGGAAAAATGTTTTTATTATTTAAATGTGTTTATAATTCCTTGCTTATAAATTCTGTTTTTATAGGATAACTCTTTATGCATCATATGCATAAAATAAACATTCGGCAGTTTTTTTTTTTTATTTTGGCAGATGTACCATATGAAAACTATTCTTCTGCTACAACTTGCTCCGATCTTGAGATAAATTGTAACAGACACAGGCAAATAATAACAATATAATAGACATTATTTTAAAAACAATTTGATGAATAATTTTAGTCAGTATAGTGGCAATGACTGATAACGAGTGGTTTAGAGTAAACCAAAGATAAAGTTATTTAACCAAGCAACACATCAGTCAAGTTTCACCAGAACTGCAATTAACAGGAAAAAATTATAGATAGCTTCCTATCACACATTTAACGTTTGTCCACATTTTGCCAATTAAGCATTGCAGCCATTCTGGTTCATGAGAATCGCTACAGGCAATTGCCTAGTTTCGGACAACCACTTTTCTTTTTCAGAATCTGTGTCACTGTACAAAACCTTCATCTTTACCTAACTTTTCGCCTTATTTTCTTTAAGAATTGTTTTTCTTTAACTGTTCCTTTACTTTGTTTCTTTTTAATTATCTTTCCATATTCTTTTTCTAATAATTCTGTTTCGAGTGTGTCAATTAGAATGTTTGACATGAAATATTAATCAAAGCAAGTAACTTTTTTTTCTGCACCTTATCCAGTGGCAGAATTGCCTTTTTATCTTGTAAGTTGCTTTCTGAGTGTTTTCTTTATCCGTTGGAATAGGGCAACATTGCACTGGACAAGAAGTTGGTTTGGTGAATAGCAAGAGTCAGATATAAGCACCACGTTGTCCTTCCACAAGAACTGTCGGATGGACAGATTTTCTTCAGAATCCTAGTGAATGCACTTTTGATGCTATTAAATAGTAGCTTGTCCCCTTTTTCTCAATGTTTATTTTCTGCTCTGCGATGGATATTCAAGTCGTAGCAATCATCATTTTACAAACTGTCGTTTTTTATACCAAAATCACTTGCAGTATATGTATATGGATAAAAATGTAAATGTTCGTTTGTTAAAAATTTTAAGTCCCTGAAAGTTCTTCACTGGCTGCATTGAAATTTTGAGACAACGCTACGTTTGAATATGTGTTTGTTTTTATATACAGACTATGGGAAGTACCCGAAGCCACTTAAGTTAGATTGAGAGCAATGCATCTAACAACAGAGCTAACCATACCGCTGTAAGCCTTCTCTAACGATGCAAAAAATACGATTCATCGTCATGCATTTTTCAGTCTGATGCGATATAGAACCCACATAAAAATTGACGACAGAAAAATAAATTCTCTCTCATCATATCAGCAACAATGGCACGCAGTTTTTAATGATTTTCGTCTTTCTAATCAAATGGTCGTAAAAGCTCAAGGTCCTTCCAATATTTCACCTATATTCAATTTTAGTCGGCTACATGTGGCAAAACATTGATCATAATTGATCAGAAATCAATAACGCGAACAAACACAAGCACAAACAGACATTCTTCTTTATATACATAAATTTTGTAAAACTTGCAAACCTCTTATTAACAAACTCTACGATCTGAAAGCGAGCAGTAGCAACACTTTTCGAAATAAACCATTTTTATCTCCAACGAGCGAGACTGTTGCCACTGGGAAAAATGAGTGGAAAATTAGCGCTTTCAGATTTTTAATTAATGTTTCGGCTGATTAAAGTCGTACGAATATGGGAATAGTCGAAATAGCTTCCTACGAAATTTTTTGGAATCGAGAGTAATGTATTTAATGGTTGGCAGTACTATTTTTATTTCATCGTAAAACTTAGAAATTGTTTACTAAGAAAATCTGGGATTTCAAAGCTAGCAGTGGCAACAAGCTTCGAAATAAAGTAGATTTTCATCTCCAGCTTGCGAGACTGTTGCCACTCGGAAAAATGAGGGCGAAAATGATCGTTTATCGGAGTTTTTAATTAATATTTCTGATTTTAGCTAATTTGGTTTGGAAAAAAAAAGTGGACGTTGACCTTTTCCAGAACCCAGGAAAAAAATTACAGAAAGCTTGGTGACGATAGCTATAGTAGTGAGTGAGTTTTTAGAGGACAAACAAACAGACTTTCTTCTTTATACATATAGATATATTATATAGATATCACGCCTCTGACAGGCAAAAACAGGCTTTTTTTTTAAAAAAAGAGCACCATATTTAAGACATAAAAGCAAAACATGCAATACTGAATATTCCATTTCAATGTTTCCGATTTACGATCTATTTACGATTTAAAATTCCGAAAATTACGATCCTTTTTAATGTTTCCAACTGCATTGTTAAACTGAATTTTCATGGATTTGGATTTAATTATTTCGTGTGACATTCAGTTAGGAGGCTCAGGTGCGAAACACATAGAAAAAAAAAGCGCCTGGGCAGAAGCTGCATCCTGTGTGTAGCACGTAGGAGAAATAAACATAACTTTCCTACCATAACGTAGGGGGCAATTAACTGAGAAATAGGAAAATTTCTCGATGTGAAAAAAACGATGAGACCTTCGTACCCACAATTAACACGGTCAGCCGCGGAAACTGCGTAATAGGAGTAAAGTAGAAGAAGGAAATAATTTTGAGGGGGGAGGAGTTACTTTTTCCGTTTTGATGAGCTTAGCAATGCTGTTGGTCAGCTGAAGTCACGTGTCTTAACTGTACTTCAGTTTTCAACTTCAGCAAATTTTATAAGTATTATCGCAACTTCAAATCCAGTTTGGAGTTTTTCTGCCGGTGTTTTTGCCTGTTTAATTTTTCCAATTAAGGAGATTATGGAGCTCAGGAAGGATTTAATTTTGTCGTCACTTATCCAGGCTATTGCTTCTTGCATATCCGTAGGTGAGGGTGTAATGTTACCTTCGAAGTTTAAGCTGTATAATATCTGCGGCGTAGTTCTCTGGGCCAGGGCATTCTTATGGCTTGGGAAGTTTTCTTCGTTAAGGGCAGGAGCTTTCTGTTGTGGTTGAGGGTTTTTAATTTTAAACTTTCTTTTGTATTCCTTACATCCTCTATAACTGCTTACATGATTTTCCCCGCAGACAAATTCAGTTAGGTATAAACTGTAAAGTTTACCACACCATTCATTTCGTGAGTATGGTTTATTTTTTCCTTTTTTCATTGGAAATGGTTCGCATTTCTTTTTTTCAGTGCATTTGGTGGTGCAATTCAGCTGTGGAGTTTGTTTTTGACTTGAACTCAAATTGCATCGTAAAATTGACCTCTTCTGAGTGATTTGCTCGAAAGGATTGAAGTATTTCTTTTCTCATTTCATTGGAACCGAATTGTATCGACTGCTCTATGTATGAACTGAAAATTTTCAAGAATGTTTTTAGTCCAAAATAGAGTCAGCCCGAATTGGTCATCAGTCTGAAAACGGTATTTTGCTTCAAATCACTTTAAATGTCTAAATCACGAAATATTATCGCCCTGTATTACTTTCAAAGAAATTAAATCATGCAGAATCTGCATGGATGTATGCATGTTCCTCACACTGTGAAAAAATGACCTTGCCTACAGTAATCAAATTTTGAATAACATAGTACTCTACTTCAACATGGGCACGTGAAAGCCCCAATTTGGAATTTATTTGTTTTCTTACATGTTTCATATTTTATAAACATTTAACAAAATTTTGATTATAAAACACAGCGACGTGAAAGCAAGCAGTTGCAATACTGCACAGAATAAAACACTTTTATCGCCAGCTCGCGAGGCTGTGTATCGGAAATTCTAAAGATATGCTGGTTTTAAATATTTTGTGATTTTGCTCTTGAGCTGAATTCTGTGTAGCGTAAGTGTGAGAAACCTCATATGTAATAAATAAAGATGACACACTAAACGTTACTAATAAAATAACAAAAAAAAGCAAACCAATCCGAACCTTTTCAGATTTTTCCCCCTTTGTATTTTTGTTCGTGTGTTTTTTTTTAATGTTTCGCAATTTTATATGTTGTTGTTATAGATTTCTTTCTTCTTTTTCAGTGGAATCGTTCTGCTTTAGTCTATAATGCCTCGGGCAAACTTAGGTCATCGTATTCGCGAAGCAGAATCAATGCGACGAGTAATTGCAAATTAAACTAAAGAAGAACAAGCATCAGCGAAAGAGCCAAACAAACAACGAATGGCTCATCTACGTGCCGAAATATCATCAGAACGACGTGCAGCTAGCCTTCAGAATGCGCGGTCATGAGCACGGCGATCGAGTTCTACAGGTATAGATCTGCTTCATTCTCAACAGAATGAATGCGACAGGCTGAGAATGGCTGACGGACGTCCGCGACAGGAATCCCTACTCAGCAATCACACAATTACAATCGCCTTGCCATTTCGGTGCAACCCAGCTGAAGATTATTGTTTGAACCGGCATGTTCTCACCGGCACTATGACTGAAATGTGGCCTTATTGACTGGAGAAATTGCCTCAAGTTGGAGAAGCTCCACTCTCTCTGCTTGCTGGAACAACTCTGCTTGCCGAATATACCACGGAATCAAATAATTTCTTGTCTAACATCAGAAATCGTAACAGCTCAATTTACGACAACTTTGAAAGTGAATGGCAAATTTTATCTTAAAGCCAGCTCCCGGCATCCGATCCCAGACGGTCAAATAAATTCCTACAAATATATTTCATCGAAGATGGCAATGAATGCACGCTGAGGAATTTTTACCGCCATAAAATGGTCCATCGTTTCCCATCTGCAAGAACTGCTTTTCGAAAAAAAAAATTTAGTTCGTGTTCAAAACAACAATAGACATGATGTTATGTGATACACGCAAGATAGTTATCCTGCCGACAACATGCCTGCTGAAGAACATGTGGGAAGATTCAATGCTTCAGCTGTAGACAAATTGGTAGAAATCAGTTCAACGATATTGTTCTTCATCATAGTCACATCTGTCATGTGACAAAAGTGGCAGAAACTCATTGATGTTAGGATGTCCTACAATGACCAATAATGTTTTGTGTTGGTGCCGATCAATATCACTTCAACATTAAGATGATAAACCCAGTCAGTAGTGACGAAAAAAAAAGAAATGCAAGCCTGTAAACAATTATTCATACCGATTAATGATTCGAGAGTCTGAAAACAGTCACATTTTGCAATGCCGCCAATTGTTTTATCAATACATTACAGATATCTGTGCAAAAATCGAAACAGAACGTTTAGTATTCATGTTTTGCATCAGATTAAGGTTTGGTTTGATAAATACGTTCACTTGTGAGATGCAATTGCAAATGACAGTAATACAACTAACGTTAGAAGACTACAACGACCTACTGAGGGACTTCCGACTTAAGTTAGCCTTGACGCAACTAACGGAATAAGTTACCCAGAGGTGAGACCATCTACTATCTGCCAGCTACAGCCTGAGGTCAGGGCCAGAGCAGATGAGTCGGGCATTTATTGTCAGAGTTAAAATTACGGAGGTTACAGTTATACAATAATTACAAATTGATTAGGTACATAACATACGTTGAAGAGCACGTCTAATGTGATATACAGAAGTTTTACAAAAGCGTAGTGACATGATAGTAATCAGCTGCCGTCTACAGAGGCAAACATTGGAACACTACATGAAATAATTTTACATTATACATTTTAAATTTAACATTTTAAAATAAAAATGGCAGGAGAGTAACGATTTTGCCATCTTCATATAATGGCAATCCTCGTCATATGCATAAATAGGCTCCGGATGCAATTCCCTATGCCATGAATGACTGCGTTCAGACATATTCATTACATTCATATACAAGTTACATTGGTACGATATATAACAGCTCTTACTTCTCGGGCAATCGCAGTTGGATAGGCAGAAGATCACAATACGTGGTTTCAGACAGAAGCTGAAATTGCTGATGAATTTCATGGTAAAATGTGAAGTGTGTGTATGTGTGCTCAGTGGAAATGCAAAAGATAGGATTGTCACACGCAAATATACTAATCTGGCTCCATAACAAAATAACTTCAAACGAAATAGATGTTATATGAAATGAAACACCGATGCCGACGCCGATAAAAATTTGCATTAGATGTGACGAAAAGAAACAAAATTCACCATGCACGATAGACGGTGAAAACGCTGTAAGTGATATCCTGGAGCATTAGTATCCAACACAGTTACAAGAAACGATGGACATACTTTGCATGGAAGAAGCTCAGCAGAAAATGGCGTTAAATTGGTAACTACACAAACACGAAACAGTTTCATCGGAGTAGATAAGCGGTGGGTTGTTCCACGTTCGCCTTTGCTATCAGAAACTTACCAAGCACACATAAACCAGGAATACTATTACGAAGTGCCCAGCTGCGGTAAGATAGCTTCCTCGCAAAGCGGGGTTTAAGGTTGCCAGAAAATGGGCAAGAGAAGGCAGGGTTGCCAGATTTGGCGCGAAATTACCCATTTGGCGAAAAGCGGACGATATGTCATTCTAGAGCGAATTCTTACCTATTTACCCCAGAATATATTTGAAGGTAGGTGAAAAGCTATATAAACCCTGCCTGCAGTTGCAGTGCATCGTAGAACGTAGGAGATTTATCGTGAAGAGTATTTTGAGTGTGTTGAGCTCCGAGAGCGATCTACCGAGTCTGGAGCTGTATTTAGTATTTTGCCGTGAAGCTGTCTTCACCGTTGCAGCCTGAAGCCTGTACTGCTGATTGTTTCAGCGTGTTTACCGTAGCTTTCCGACCACTGTAAACGTGTCTTTGGAACTCTTCTGTATAATACTGGCGAATAAATTGCGTTTTGATTCTTCATCAAGTGTTATCGTCATTCACCCCAAATCCACGACACCCGTAGAACGCAACAATATTGTAACTCCATTAAATTGATCAAATGCCATCACGTTAGGCCGTGAATAAAAACAGCGACATGGCATTTTTTGGTGAGCAACCAGAAAGAAGTAATAGAAATGCGGTCATATATCGGTGAAATCGTCCAGTATCAGACTGGAATATACATAAGCAGTACTGAAGCTGTATGACGAATTCTTTCACTTTCTATACAGGAACGAAGTTCAGCTGTTGTTTACTTAGCGGCATATCTAGAAAATAGCGAACGCGTTCATTTCACAGCTGACCAAAACATTGCCCTGAATCCACTGGCTACAGCGTTAACTGATTTTTATATGTTATGTCAAAATGGCGCGTTTGCAGATACACTCATGTATTCAGAAGTCCCTACCAACACATGGGATGTCAATACAAAATCATTTGAATGACGCAAATGAGGAAAGGAAGTCGACGAACAACATTTAATATTCAAAGAAACTATGATGGTCAAACAGTACATCGTGCTTCCCAATCCAGATGAATGTTTCTTTCTTTGTATGTTGTTCCTAAAGTGCCCAGTCCAATGTCTTTCTAGCAACAGAGAATTGTCACCGGCGTAACACATGCCACTTTCTGCAGTGCATGTAGAGCTCTGAATTTATTGGAGAACAACCGACTCTGGGATATATGTATGAATGACGCATGCAACTCATCACATCCGAATAAAATTTCTGGGTTCTTTGCAATCATACTTAACGCCTACTCTCCTTCATCTTTGACAGAGTTATGGGAGAAATATACATCGCACATGACTGAAGAAACGTTCCATTGAATACGCAAGGAAATTTGAGTATGAGTATGGATTTTACAGCATGAAGAATTTAAAAAGCATTCATAATGATTGAAAATTTGTGTTTAGAAATCGTGAAAACAGTTCGCAATCAGTCGAAAATGCCGTCACCGAATCGATCTGCTGCTGTTTCGTTCGATGTAGAATTGCGTCGAGAACAAAATTACAACACGGGTGATCTTTTGTCATATGTGCAATCAAATATTTTTAAGCTAACGTTCCTAATTAGATTGCTTCTGGCAGCTTGCGCTTTGAAATTACCATTGAACATGCAATTAATTGAAACAACCATGTGGAACATTTCCAAACCATGCAACATGGGAAAAGTATGGCAAAAACACAAAATTATTCTTTGGAATGAATGCAAATTGGCGCACGAAAAATCGCTCGAGGCTCTTGATAGTTCATTGCAAGATTTGCATGGAAATATCCCACGATTTGGGAACTCATTAACATTGCCTGCAGGGAACTTCAAGCATACATTGCCTAAAAAAAACCTCGATCGACACCAGAGGACGAAATAAATGCTTACCTGAAATATTCCGCTTTGTGCCGTATCGTAAGATCGTTGAAATTAACTGCGAATATGTGTGTGCAGCAGCAAAACAATCTATCAGCTGAGATACTCTCACGTTAATTCCTGGAAATTCAGAACGGAAAAGTGCCGGTTGTTGCAATCTCAGGAAGAATTTCATTACCTTCTTCAATTTAGTGATATCAGAGCAAGAATTGGTTGAAAAATTATTTCCCAATATTCAAACCAATTATAAGAATGACAACTGGCTGAGTGAAGGAGTTATTCTTGTGGCCAAGAACGAAACACAAGAAGACCTCCAATATTATTCAGTCTAATACTGAAAGCGAGTCAGTCACATACAAGTCCACCGACACTGTTGTGGAAGCAAATGAAGAGGCTAATTATCCAAGAGAATTTTTTAATTCGCTCCATCTGCAACGGATGTCACCGAACGTACTGTAATTGAAAATTGACGTGCGAATTATCATCTCATGAAATATCAGTCAGCAAAAGCTTTCTAACGGCACAAGGGTTGCAGTAACAAAGTTAATGAGCAACGTCGCAAAAGCAAAAATCTGGACAGAATCTTCCAAAGGCGAAGACGTCTTCATTCTTCGCATTCCCATCATTCCAAAGTATAAGCGATTTCAGTTTAAGAGACTGATATTTCCATCTTGATTGGCGTTTACACTCTCCATGAAGAAAACTCATTTTCTAGGGTCTGCAAACTAGACAATCTATATATCTGCACACACAATGAAACAACAAAACATTAAGTAAACTCACAGGCATTGTGAAATTAAACATAGTATAAACGTACGCGTTCTCTTTTCTTTCCTCTAAATTTCACTAGACTGAGCCACAGCAATGAGTTGCCGCTAAATGGCTGTACGAAATGTAAATACTTTTCGAAGCGTAGCAATGGTCTTAGCCGCATTTTTATTCACTAAAAAGCAAGGTTTCTCGTCTTTATTCTTTATGACCTCAGAATATGAGAAAAATGACGACGCTGAGCCCTAGTAGCGCGATTCATAGTTTTCATTCTGGACATTTTTTGCTAACTCTACGTAAAATAACAAATTATATTATTATTATTATTATTATTATTATTATTATTATTATATTATTATAAAACTACGTCAATGCATTGTGTGAAATATTTCCCAGCTAATGACTTTAATATTAAAATCATCATTCAATTTGTAAGTAATGATTGCAAAGCTATTATGTCATTACGGGTTTCCCTTTATTCTTCTAAAACAAACCTAAGAATGCAATAAAACAGACTTTGAGGAAGAGCGAAGGAAGGGATGTGGACGGAAAAAACGAAACATTTTCTAACCATTAGAGGGAAAGGTTAGCGCTAGATATTCTTACTCATTCCGAATCACCTCGGCACGGAAGTTTATGGTATCAGTAAACCAAAATGGTCTGTTTTGTGCTCTGATCGGAAGCTAAATGATTACCATCAATAACAAAGAGAGTAAGTGGTCAAAATCCATTATTTTTTCCTGGCAACATGTGTTCATTTATTTAAAGAACAGTATATTCTGCTAGCCATTCATAAATCATGCCAGCAGGAGGATATATACATAACTTCGTACAACATAGTTCTGTGCGTAAGCCGACGAATTTGAGCAAAAGTTTTGTTATTGAAATCAAACTGTCCTCTTATATAACAACTAAAAAACCTGCCGGTCACACGAAATGAGCGCTGTTCCACATATTATAAATTATAATTAAAATGATTTGCGCAAAAGATGTCTGCTAATTCAAACTGAATTACCCAGGGCAGGCGGGGAGGACGCCCTTTGCTTACTACCCCACGGGGTTTCCCCCCTTCTACTTGCTTAGTTGTTAAAGTAGAGTGCAATGAAGGAAATCACTGGCGGTACATTTCTTTCCCTGCTCAGTGGTTTCTTTTTCTCGAGAAAGCCGTTTTTGTGCAGCTTTAGCTCCTTTTCTCTCCTCTTCAGTGCTGTATTTTCTAGGAGGTATTCTTAAAAGAAATTACGTTAACACGTAGTTTTTATGTCAAACAGATGATTGCCAATGCAAACAAATATCCACCTTCCCCCTGACACGCTCAATTTGCGTTCAGGTGAAAATTCAGTTTAAAATCGGAAAAAATCGGGAAAAATTTTAAACTCTTTACGCGAAAAGATATTTAGCATATGAGTTTGGGTAAACTTACTTGATGAGATCTATTACGCACAGCTCCTTAGTTGGTTTCGTCTGCTTTAAATTCTCTACGTTTGCAAGTTGCTAGGTAATTCATATGTAAATATAGTTAAATGCATAATAAGCAACAATTGTATGAATTAAAAATATTTAAATACCATGATAATTTTAAAATATTTAAATACCATGATAATTTAATTAAAATAATGATAACTATTGTGATAAAATTTATTTTACTCTTTGAATGCCGTGTCAACTTCACCCCTTGGCTAGTACAGTTACGCAAGCAACCAATAAACTATCCGCGACAAACAGACACTTAAGCAGCATAAAATAAAGATGTGAAATGATTTACAAATAATTTGATTACAGAATGCTCTTACAGATCAAATGACTGGAAAACTATTATTTTTTTATTCAGTTATCATAAACATTACTCAAATTTCTTAATATCAGTTTCCGATTCAGAAATTTCTAGCATTAGTCGAGAGCGTTTTTTTTATGGTAGAGGCAAATCCGAATGAAGACATTGTCCTTTGCTTCATTATTAACATATTTATCATCAGGTTTGTGATAATACCCTTTCAGTTTTCTGCAGAATATTATCAGCCGAAATGTTAACTCTTGATTTACAAAGAAGGGAATGCGCTCTCTCCCTTCTGCACTTTTTTTTTCTCGGGGAGGGTGTCGGGACATCTTTTGCTTCATAGCAGAAGTAAAGAATCGTATTTTGCTCGTAAAAAGAGAAGGGGAGTTTAAGAATTTTGGGGGCGATTTATTTGATTACGGCAAAGTACACTAGAGCTGTTGCCTAAGAGAAAGGATGCTTCCATGAGGATTTTTCAAGGTAACTGGCTTATATCCTCATTACACTGATGGGAAAAGAACGATAATGCCCATGCAACCTGCAGTTCACCTAGAATCGAATGTAGTTAGAACTACCAGTGTTCTGCGATTTTACCTCTCGACCACTAGTGAGTACCGTAAATGAGTAGAGAAAAGTTAAATAGTTGCTTGAGATTCGTATTACAATGTTGAAACCAAATAGAAAATATTGGTTACGCTGTTACCTAAATGCTAAATAATGCGCATACACAAAAGGTAGAAGAATTCAGAAGGGAAGACATTGGTTCCAAATATAAAGCTTTATTTTATCAGATTCTCTATCCTAATTTTCGAATGAAAGCTGAAGATGAATTAGTTGTCATGTTCAGCTTGTCTTGTAGGTCTGTCAAAGTAAAATGGCCAAGTATTCAATAGTTTAGCGATATATATAGGTGGGTTTAGAGGACAATTTTGAATTGGTCTCATACATTTGTGTTTATACAATTTGAAATTGAACTTATACATATATTTTGCCTTGAACATTTATATAAAAATCTCACATCTCAGCTTATTCGCGGGTTAGATTCGGAAATATATAAAAACCAAATTTATTTTTATAATTTAGTAAAATACAAAGATTGCTTCCAAAGTTCTAACAATTTAACTATAATGCTTTAATTTCGTTAATTTTCATCAACAATACAGTGCAGTTTTTTAATACAATTCCCATTTAATTGAGCATTCTTATCCCAATGAAAAACTAATATTTTAAGCCGTTCTCAAAGAACTTTCCGGTGTCTCTTCATTTTTTCCATAATAGAAATCTCAAATCGAAAATCCCGAAAACGTTTTATAAATGTAGAATAGAAGTGTGTAAAGTGAATACTCCTCACAGACGTTGAACACTTTGAAGATTTCACATCCTTTTTCCACAAAAAGAAAATGACTTTTCTTCGCATATCCCATAATCGTAAAAACAGTGCTAAAAACGCGTCCGTACCAATAAAAAAACTTGAATCAGACTAAACAACATTGCACGGGATAGCTGTATAAATATGTCAAAGCTTGTCTCTTGCGGATAGATTTCATTGCTTGTAAGTTTTAAGTATTGAAGTAGATTTCAGTTCTTAGAGGCTTGAAAACACTTTATGCATATCTATATTCTTGAATATATTTTATTAATGCTCAAGAATAGAATATCTGTTGCATTAAACAGTAATGAATAGTGTTATATTTAAAGACAGCTTCATGAAAGAAACATGTAATAGTACATTACAGTCCATAAATGTGCTTGCCTTATCCAAATAAAGGTTGTAAACAATTCTTTATCTACATGGCTCAGCTCAGAAGGCTTGTTTAAGTTTGGTTTATTTGATTATGGCAAAACATTCGACGACTGTCTGCTTAAGGGAGACATGCCTTCATGGAGGTCTTTCTAAGGGAACCTGGATCGTATATACACGCTACACATGGTAGGTAGGTAGGTAGGTGACGGAAGACGGGGACGCCTGATGGCTACCAGAGATAAACAGGCATGTGTCCCTCGCCTTCCACTATCTAATGGCAACAACTCCCTATGGCCTCAAGAGACAAAACCGGGAGCTTATTCAGAGCGCAGATGTTTACATGGCCAAACATGGGCGACTTATTGACTAATTACATAATTACAGGTATGAGACTTGTGGGACAGATTTACAGATGAGGGGCTCAGAGCTGTGTACTAAATATATGAAAATACAAAAACATAAAAATGTACATAAAACACACACACACAAGAAAAAAAAAGGAAGGGATGCACTTGATTAACACTGAAGACTTATGACAAATAAACACACTTAAAAATAATAATATTAATAATATACATATGCCACATGTCAGATACAAATTTAGCCTCATGGACCACATATATTGTACATTGTGGGGTGAGTTTAGAGACGAGGGGCCATGATGTGGGATTAACATGTGTTGCTGGCATTGATATGGGGGACATGGTGAGGTCCCGGCGAATATGTATTTGTGGAGTGCATAGGTTGCTGAGTATGTAAGCACGCTACATATTAGTAGCACAGGGGGATGTGCATGTTGACTTCTGTGAGTGGCGGACGTTGTGGGATTATGCAGCGTCGCATATATCTTGGCCCATAGCTGCGAGCTGGTCAATGACCTTTCAGATTTTATTGATTGTAGGTTTGTTTTTAATAAGGAACCGTTGAAAGACGCCTGTAGGAGGAGTAAGATGCTTAATGTGGTTGTTTGCTGTGAGTGGACAAGAGTAGATGTAGTGTTCTGGTGATCCAAGTTGGCCGCATACGCAAGCATCTGTAGTGGAGATGTTGTGCCTATAATAATACGCTGGATAGGGGCCATGCCCTGTTATGAACCGGGTGAGTTGGGGTATAGCTATGAGGCGTGATGGAGAGACCTTTGGTAGGAGATTGTAGGTCCGTCGTCCGGTGTCACACGCGTTCCAGTCCTCTTGCCATTTTTTGAGTAAGTCTTCTTTGAGAAGCCTCTTTAGATGCGATGGTGGTGCACGGATATGGATTTGCTGAACTTCAGAACTGGTGGCGTCTTCTTTTGCTAGGATGTCTGCTGCCTCGTTTCCATCGAGACCAGCATGCGCCCTGACCCAAGTGAGCTGAATCTGTTGCTGGTGGTTGACGGAGAGTAGCTTTTGGATTTCGGAGATAATTGGGGAGGTGTGGCTTAAGTTTTGAATTGCCAGGAGTGAAGATTGGCTGTCTGTGCAAATGTATGCTTGGTGGTAGCCGTTATTTAGTATGTTGTTGTTGGCGTTGAGGATGGCTAAGGCTTCTGCCTGGAATACACTATTGAAGTGCCGCAGTGCTGCCTTCCAGCTCGTATGTTCATCATTTTGGTGGTAGCAAATGTAGGCGCTTCCAACTCCGTCTTCAATCTCGGATCCATCGGTGTAGTAGACATGAGTGGTGTTGGGAATACTAGGAATGCTATTGTTGTCTATGGTGATGCGGAAGTTTCTACCTTGAGTGCCTGGGTGTGGGCGTTGAGTGGGGCGAGGACTTTCATAAAAGGTCGGACTGTGGGTTGTATCGTGGAAGGTGGCGTCTTTGCGTAGTTGCAGGCCTCTGGTTATTGTAGCTTCTTGCTCGGCTCTAAGGTAGAGTGGTGGTATGCCTGCAAGGATGATGGCCGCAGAGGTGGCTGTGGTGCGAAAACCTTTGCACATCATTAGGGCGAAAGGTCTTTGGATGGTCTGTAGTTGTTTAAGTTTCCGGCTTTGCATGGGCGTCGCCCATATTGCGGCAGCGTAGAGGGCTATGGGTTCAATCACTGTCGTGTATAAGATCTTGTTGATGTATGGGTTTCGTCCCCAATTTATACCTTGAAATTGACGGGCCTTGCGTGCAATGGCTTGTGTCTTTATTTTAAGTTGCTGTAAGTGTGGGATCCATGTAAGGCCTTTGTCCCATGTTAAGCCTAAATACTTGAGCTCTTTGACGATTTTTATATTTTTCTCCTGAAGTTTGATACATGGGTTTCTGCTTGGGTTGGTGCCTGGCTTGGGAATGATTAGAGCGGTTGATTTGGCAGTTGAGATGGTTAATTTGAGTTCTTGGCAGAGAAAGCTGAATTTTTGTAATATTTGTGTGCTTCTGTCTTCCAATTCGTTTCTGGTGCGACCCTGGATTAGAAACGCAACGTCGTCTGCATAGGCAACTAGTTGTGTATGCTTTGGCCAGTTGGTGGAGATGATGCTGTTGAAAGTTAGATTCCAGAGCACTGGGCCGGCGCAAGATCCTTGCGGACATCCTCTCTCCTGCTGTTTGATGGTTGTCCCGTTGTTGTGTGGGACCAGGAGGAAACGATTCTGGAGGTAACTTTCAAATATGCCATAGATGTTACGGGGGCATCGAGATGAGCGGAGAGCTTGTTTAATGGCCGGCCACCACAGGGTGTCAAAGGCACTTTGAAGGTCAATTGAGACAAAGGCCGGCTACACATGGTAAAATCATGAAAACGCCCATGTAGCTGGCTCGGAGTAATCGAACCACAGACTGAACTATCATTAATCAGCGACTTTACCACTCCGCCGTTGGTGGGCCCAGTTCACAAGGAGGTACATCGGATGCAAACTCCCTAATTACATGTATGGTGTTTTGTGACCTATTTGCAAAACAAAGACCGTAAAGTCACACTAGTTAAATCACTAGATATTACTTCAAACATAGATTTGACGTTCGATGAATGTCAGACTCAGACCTTATTTTGTATTGTACAGTACTATCTCGTTGCATGGAAAATTTATACCTTTGTATAAATATGTGAAAAAAAAGAAGTTCTGTAAACATTTAGTATTAGAATTCTACACAGTTAAACAATAAGGGAATATTTCCAACGGAATGGAAATCACGTAACCAGCACATGTGTTATTTAAGTATAGATATCAATCATTGCGACTTATAAATTGAAATCAAAGGAATTCTTTATGGCAATAAATTAGTATTTCATGTATCGATTTTGAATTCATTCGATACTTAAATTTTGAATTAAACATTGGTCTCAAAAGCATACTGAAATAAATTTTAGCAATGAAAATGAAAGCAAGTAGTAGACAGTTCCGACAAATAATCTCAGCTGAAGTAACGAGCTCCAGTGGACATGCCTCTCACGTTACCGAAACGTGAGTTACTGGTGAAGCTGTATTATATGAATCAATGTAGTGCATCCGCAGCTCGTCGGGAATTTTGAACCAGGAAAAAAAATTACGAAAAGGGCCTTTATCTCTGAATGATCTTAAGAAAATTATTAAGAAGTTCGAGAAAACGGGGTCAATGACCATTCGCGCTGCGAGAGGACGTAAACCAGTATCAGAAGATGTAATAACTGATGTGGCAACTGCATTTGTCGAAGGATCGCAGGGAACCATTGCTGGTACTAGCAGCACCCGGGCTGTAGCTCGACAGTTGGACATGAATCATTCCACATTGCTTTCCCATTGCACATTCTGTGGGGAGATGAGTGTCATTTTTATCTCAATGGGTCCGTAAACACGTAAAATAGCCGAATTAGGGCTCCTGAGCAGCCCCACACCGTGCATGAAATCCCATTAAATTCCCCAAAAGTCACTGTTTGGTGTGGTTTCACAGCCGAATTCGTAATTGTGCCATTCTTTTTTAAGACCATCAACTCCGACAGGACCCCAAACGTGCACCATAAATGCAGAAAGGTACCACGAAATGCTGCAAACGTTTGTTATTCCACAACTTCAGTAAAGAAACCGTCTCCAACAGACAATCTTTATGCAGGATGGTGCTTCGCCACACATTAGTAAAAAGGTAAAGCAGCTGTTGCACCAAAACTTCACTGATGATAAAGTCGCAGTTTTCCAGTTGCGTGGCCGCCTCGTTCCCCTGACGTCACGCCATGCGATTTTTGGCTCTGGGATTATTTCAAATCTCAAGTTTATGTTGGTGGAGTATAATATTTGTCTATTCTAAAGGACAACATAACAAAGACAGTGCGAAATATTCCTCGTGATATGTTACATACGGCTGTGGAGAACGTTGTGCACAGAATGCACGGTGTTATTTCTGAGAACGATGCTCACATTGAATGTGGTCTAATTTCTCACCGGGGAAGTTAATGTATGGCGATTTTTGGAACTAAATTTTTTTTTCACGGAATCCTTTTTCCCATGTCTTGATTAGTCTAAATACCAAGTTTGGTGTCATTTCGGCTATTAGATCGCGCTACTGGGCGCTCCAAACACTGCCAATTTAAAAAAGATCACCCTGTACTTTGTGGGGTTTTACCTTCTTATTTCAAAGTTCAATAATCGAAAACCTCTAACACTGATAAGCGAATAATCGCTTAAGTGTGTGCACAGAGACGTAAGACTCACGTAGGGTTAACTACTCTTTATTTCTGAAAATAAATATGGCACAATCCGCTCGTAACTCGGAGCGTACAGCAAAGCCTCCACTTGGGCTTGAACTCGAATTAATATGAAATTAAACTTAACTAAAGCTTAACTAAAAGATATAGCCGAAGCTATCAAGATTCCAAGTAGTTGGCGCCTAAATCTCAATTAAGTCGGCGAAGCCAATCAAGGTCCTAAACTACGGCCGAGCGTAGCTATAGCTTACAGAGAGGTAGCCAAAGGCAAACGCGCGCTAGTCAGGAACTCGAAGCTCTCTAACTCGAAGTCTCAAATACTATTCCTAGTCATTTCCATTAACCGCGTTTCTGAAAATATATTCTGGTGGGAAATTGTCAGATGAAGCTAGAAGGGATAGGAAGGATGCATAGAATAACTGTTATAAAATTAGGATAAAACTTATAACTTCCTCTAACTCATTTGCATTAGGGAGTTGTAAGTGGGAAACAAGAATTGAAAAGAAAGGGTTTCAAAATTAAAAATAAAATTAAAATATACCTCACAACCTTTTAACCAGAATAATTTAATCTATTTTTTGTCCCTCTTGCTCACGCCGTTGCTTGGGTCTGTTACTTTAAAATAAACATTTTAAAGCTATCGTCACCCTCACCTGCTTGCAATCGCGACTCATGTCCTCATCACTGCACATCATTTATTTCTTACACGTCATTTGAGATTTTAGTTCAAGCCGGTATTCATTTGCTTGATTTTTATGAAATGCAACACCCTCAGCTAAATATAGTGGAGACTAAATTATGCAACGCAACCTTTCCTCCACAGTTGTTATTCTCGTGGTAAAACGTCATTTCGGATGCCGGAAAATAGCCCTAAAATTCCTATTTAAAATTAACACACTGTAATTATAATACTTCGCATTATGAGATGCATATTGCCGGTCTATGTCTTATCGACTCTGAGTCGGTGTCGATGTTCCACAGTGTAGATCAAATCGTGCTATTAATTTTCTTACTCACTATTATATCAGCATCAATTTTTTTATCCTTGTAGAGTTCTACTGTCTAACTCTTATGTGAAATCTGGAAAATAGTGACTGCACAGAAGAAGGGTTAAAACTACCCTTTATTACATTCTTTAACTTATTTAATACTACGCCTCTGCTTGGGGGGTAACTGAAACAGTAGAATCAAAACTCAAGAATTCAAGATACTAACAAGTAGTAGAATTAAACTACAGAGCTCAGACAATCCTGTATCCTACAGCGCGTAGATGAGTCTAGTGGCAGCAAAATAATAGCTATTAAGCCACGTCTAACCAGCAATAAATGCTAAGTCGAAGCTTGCGTTACAAACACGCACAGAGTTTTCCCAGACTCTAACTTTCCCTTCTAGAACTCGATATTTATACTTTTTCTCCCACTGGTAGAATTTTCGTTACTTAAGTGCGCTATAAAATTTAAATATTCAGGCACTGACAATTAGAGGAATGAAGGTTTATAGGCAAATGCTTCAAATTAAATTTAACTGGTTATTTAAAATAAATATAAATCTTTACATCCTGACGATCGTATGTCGAAAATTAATACCGGTCATATGTCGATGTCGATTCTAGACCGTGTCGATCATACGCAGAATCAGTTTTATAAATCTAAGCCTTAATTTATTAGCCTTGGTTAATAAAAGTGAAAGTTAATAAAAGTTAATAAAGTTAATAAAAGTGAAAATGCTTTACAAAATTTTCAGAACGAGTAATCGGATTGATAATAAAGGGAAACGGAAAAAATGCGAAAAGAAAAGTAGGGTAAAATAATCATATAAGAAAACACACCAAATAGAAAGCTGTCATTAACAATGCAAAATACCAAAACTTTTAGTTTTATTATTAATCGTAAATGAATGCAACGCCCTCTGTGCTGAATTATTTAATCGAAATTTACACAATTTCTGTTACATTTGTCGCCATTATAATATATTTACTTTCTACGTAAGCATAGGTAATAAAACATGGAGAGAAAATTAATGTAATTGATCTCATATGTTAGTCCCTACTATTAAAGTTTGATAAGCAAATGGCACTTTCCTCAATTGTTTATTTTCATATTTGTGACAGCTGCAGAAAAGCATATTTAGGAAGCAAAATTAATATTTAATGAAAGCTCTTTCTTTAATTAATTTTGCCAGGTACAAGTAGGAATTAGGCCAGAATCTCTACAGTACATCAGATAATTGATGGTAAAAAAACTAGGTAACTGTTAAGCTTCCTACCCAATTTTGAGATACAATACTCGGGTGGGGCGGTTCGAGGATCTCCCATCCCCCTTCAGCTACTTCCAACTTCTTCAGGACACTTTCCGGCTCGCCTTGTATTTTGGGTTCCCTCATGCTACATACGAATAAACATCCTTTCCTTGTCCCGGATTGAAACTCGTGTCCATCATAACTACAGTTAAAACAAAATATTGCGAGTTTGTTAAGGTTCTTTACGCTCTTGCTGAGCTCGCAATCAACCAGTCTGCTGTCGCATTCACTCCTAATCCATTTCTTTTTGTCTAGCAAAAAGTTTGAAAGCGCTATAGAACAATATGTTTAGAATTCTCAATGTAGTGTTAAGTGTTGGCATACATCTACATGCTTTTTTAGTCTTTTCTCTGTTTAACATAGCAGTGCTCACTTTTCTTGGCAACATGTTTTGTAAGCATTTTTGTCTTTTTATTACTAATATTTTGCACGTTAATTTTATTAGTTAAATATCATGTTCATCGCACTCATGCCATATAAAACCGAATTCTACAGAAAAATCACAAAGTATTTTAAAACAGCATATCTTTAGAATTTCGGATAGACAGTCTCGGGCGCTGGCAATAAAAATGACTTATTCCGCAGGGTTTCCACTGCTGGCTTTCAAATCGTTAAGTTCGTTAATCAAAAATGCCTTAAAGTTTTGCAAAGTATGAAATATAAAATTCGAAATTCAAAATTCGGGCTTCCAGGTGCACATGCACGGATGCAGGACTAAGTTATTCAAAATTTGATAGCCCAGGGAACCGTCGTTTTTTCGCAATGAAAAGGGCATACATGCATACGAGCAGATTCTTCAGAATTTAATTTCGTTAAAAATAATGCAGGGCATTAATGTTTGGTGGCAACAATTTTAAAAGTGATATAGCCGTTTATAGACACAAAACCTCCTTTCGAGATAACGCACTTTTTGGTTAAAACCTAGAGGTCCATAGCAGTTTAAAGCGTTCTATTCCCAATCCGATAGAAAACTTAAACATTTAACATAAGCAGCGAATGTAGCGTTAACTTGCGGTACATCAAGTCCTGCCTCAAAAATTTTAAATTTGTGCAATGAGGAAGTATATAAAATTTGTTATCATACACACTATGTAATATAAAAAAATTAAAGGAAAATATGAGTGGGCTAACAATGGCAATAGCTACTGATGTCGTATCATTTCTAAGCTATTTTTATTCGGAAAAGTACGTAGTTTGGAATACATTGTATTTGATTCACAATGAGTCTTACGGAAATACTTGTAAAAAACCAAATCAAACGAACAGCAGATGCTAGTCAATTCAGAAAGAAACACACACAGGGACAGGAAAAAGCACATACTTTGTTGAAAAAGAAAATTAAGTGTGCATGCATGAAACTGCCATTCACAATGACTTTTATCGAAGTAAAAAAATCCAGAAAAATTGTCAAAGAGTATGAACAGCAGGCACACTGCGAAAAAAAACCCGGGGGGCAGTTCTATATTTTCCATTTTACTGGCCCGATTCTCAAAACTCAAATTGCGATATAGATAAGATATTTTGACATAAAATCGGACTTTTTCTGTAATGACATCCCATTTTTTTATATATTTCGATTCTACTAACCAAATTATGCCTATATATTGAATTTCATAAAACTTGGTGAGAAATTTACAGAGAAATTAAAAATTTATCTTGGGGCATTTTTTCAGTTTGCGCAAGAATAATTAACTTGGCGAGCTTCTTAATCTATAGCAACCGATTTTTACTCCAAGGATGCAATTTGCACCAAGGGAGTATAAATTTCGTTTTGCCATTTTGCGTTGGTTCACTATAAATGTCGGTTCACTTTTCAAATTGTTGCCACCAAATACCAATTGCCAAAGCTCTGTATTATATTTAAAGAAATTAAATAATGAAGAATCTGCATAAATGTATATATGATTCTCGCATTGTGTTAAAACGACGGTAACTAGAGCCATCAAATTTTGAATAACGTATATTTCCACCTGAATAGGGAAGCCCGAATTTGGAAATTGTTTTATTATCTATTTTATATTTTATAAAACTTTAACGAATTTTTGATTAAGAATCTCAACGATTTCAAATCGAGCAAAGGTAGCAGTGTACGGAAAAGAAATTCTAAAGATATGCTGATTTAAAATTTTTTTGTGGATATTGCTGTTGAACTGAATTTTATGGCGAAGAACATGATATTTAACAAATAAAGGTAACCCACAAATCGTTAAAATAAACCCTTTTGGGAGTGATGTAAAATCTGAGTGTTTTGAGATTTTTCCCTTTTATATTTTCATTGTACAGGAGAGAAGAAAAAGTTACGTTCATTTACTTTAAGTCTTAATAATTTTAACAAATTTTTACTTAAGTTTAGTAATTTTTACTTAAGTTTAGTAATTTTTACTTAAGTTAATAATTTTAACAAAGTGCGTAAACCACATTCGGCGTTATTATCGCTTGTAACGAATAAGCGAAATTTCAAAACGCACCAAATATATAAATTCACGTATATCTTATGAAATTCTGAATAAAAAGCTCGAAATTTTTGCAGGTGTGCCAAGAAATATATGTACTTTAAGAGAATATTAAACATTTTATAGGTTATAATACAAAATGTTTTTCAAAAAATTTATAAAAAGTATTTAAAAATGCAAATTTAAAAAATAAATCATAAAAAATGTGCGAATTATATTTGGATTAAACTTAAATTTCGAATTCAGAAAGAAGGAATCAAGTAAGTTTAATAAAAAAAGAGATACTAATAAATCAAATTCAGTTAACGTTGAGGAGTTAAACCTTTGAGAGCTAATTTTTCAAAAACTACTTGTACGATTTTTGCAAAACTTGCCAGTTTGGCATAATTTGAGTACTAGAATCGAAATATGGAAAACATTGACAAGTTATATCAGAAAAGTCCGATTTTGTGTCAGAATACAGAGGCTGTTCGCACATTTCTTAGACGATGTATATTGTATTCACAAAACTAAATTACATAAAATTCTTGTGCTTTAAATGTTCTATTTGACATCCTTTATTCTGAACTATCTTTCGACACCGGAATTTCCAGGATAATAATGCCTTTTGAAATGTCAGAAGAGGTATTCTATCCCATTCCTCCCGAACAGCTTTCCAGAGTCCTGTTAGCGTTTTGGGACAACGTTTGGATAATGCAGTTTTTAAAAGTCCGAAAGCACAAAAATCCGTAGGTGACACATCGGGAGATTTAGTAGGGATATCAGTGAGGGGTATGGCCTTGATACCAGTTTTTTGTTCCATTTCTTTTAGGAAATTTACAGTGGATTTTGATGTGTGACTGCTAGCTTTGTCCTGATGGAGTCTCACAGATTGATGGCACTGTGGGTAAAGCGACGGTATTTCATTCAGAAAAATTGGCGATAAAATATGTTCCTGATAGTATTTGGAGTTAATCTTGATACTTTTTTGCACTCTCTTTATTTTTTTTAACTTGCCATTATAAGAAAAACCAGCAACAATCATGAATCCCTTAGAAAAACTGTCTTTCGATTTTTTGAACTATGTACTTAAATTTTGTTCTCCCCTTTTATGATAATAAATGGCTCTTTTTTATTTTGTTACAATCATTTAAATACACCCATGCCTCATCTATTGTGACAATCGTTTTCCATTTTTCTTTGGATAAGTGTTTCTCATATAGAATTCTGCAGCGTGTCCTGCGTTGAGCGATATGTTTTGGAAGAAGACGATGCACGTTGCGTTTATTCGCTTTCTTAAGATTTAAATCAACGTTTATCATTTTGTTTACAGTGAACACCGAGCATTGCAATGATTTTGCAACTGTCCTTTGACTAGGGGGATTTTCCTTTAACATTAAACAACGTACCTTTGCAATAGTCGAAGATGTCCGTTTTTTCCTTGGATACTTGTTTGGAATTTTTGTCCCACTCGAGGCTTCAATTTGACGTTTCTTTCCTTTCTTGTTGATGATATTACTTATCGACCCTTTAGATATCACAAAACCATGACTCTCACATCGTTTTTGGATAACGGAGTATGCATATTTCTCTTCGGAAAGAGCGTAAATGTTGCCTTCGAACCATTGTTTTTTTAAATTCGCCATTTTGAATAAAAACAAAACTTTCAAGCCACAGACCATAATTTTGACTTTTAAAAACGTAGTACAATTGCTATTACTTCTTTTGTAGCAAACGAGTTTTTATTACCGCTTACCAAAATCGTCTAAAAATGTGCGAACAGCCTCTGTACCTATATTAGATCAATGCTATAGATAAATCTAGTGCATATCCTCTGTCTCACTTTCGATACATGAAAAACGCAATTTGAATTTCGTTAATTCCTCCAGTAGAACAGGAGATACAGAACTGTTCCATTTTTTTCCGCAGTGTACATGTGATGTGAGGATGAGATATATACTGGTGGGCAAAATTAAGACACGGAAAACAGTTTCCCACATCCCTTCTAAAATACTAGACCAAACCTAGACAGTTGGTTGCAATATAATATCACTGGGCGCTGAGATGAGTGTATGTAATCCTGCGGGTGTCGCCACGCTAGCAGGAGGTATAACAGTCCCCGTCCAGCTGCTCAGCAATACAATTTCGCTCTGCAATATAATAGTGATTTTTATTTTCTTGAATAATCTTGCTGTTTTTAAGGTGAAATGAAGCAGGTAAGAGATAGGGAATTATTAGCAAGCTTGATGCAGAGTACTCCCAATCTCAGGTTGTAAGAGAACTGGATGAACACCGAGTGTCATCTTTAATTTGTGGAATCAGGTTAAAATTAGCGGGACAGTGCCCAAAAGACCAGTGCAAGGTCGCCCGAGAGTTTCAACGACCAAAGATGACAGGTATTTGGTACTTTCAGCCAAGCGCCAGAGGACATCTACAGCCACACACCTGTCATGTGACCTCGCTACTGCCACATGAATATAAGTTTCAAGGAAGACATTTGCCAAAGGGCTCCATGAGACATATGCCAGAAAGACTATATGCCAGAAATTCGGCTTGCATCCCACTTACTTCCTTCTGCAAAAGAGAGTGTTTACAGTGATGCACAGATTTACGGCACAGCTTCAGTGGGCTAATGTTGTCTCCATGAATGAATCCATATTCAGTCTGCAACATGATTCCCATTGATTATTGATATGGAGGGAACCTGAAACCTGATACCTTCTCAGGAACATCATGGAAAGGGACCATAAATGTTGGTGGAGGATGATGGGCTGGGTAGGGATTATGCGAGAGAGCCTCACACCGCTTCATATGTTTGACACTGGTTCTGTGAATGCCCAGAGATATAGGTAGAAGATCTTAGACCCTATGTGCGACTTATCAGGGGAGCCGTTGGCCCTGAGTTCATTTTTATGGATAGCAATGCACGACCACATAGGGCCCACCTGGTTGATGATTGTCTGGAAAGCGAGGATATTCACCAAATGCATTGACCAGACAAATCTCCTGACCTCAGTCCTATTGAACATACTTGGAGTACTCCTGGGAGATTACACTGACTACCAATAAGTATTTGGACACCTATGCAAATGACGATATCTGCGGTCCTAAGGTACGTCACGGACTCCGCCGGTATATATCGTGTAGGAAACAGCATCGGCTTTAGTCGCATGCAAGATGCCTCGCAGTTCGGAGCTCTCTGATTTCGAGAAAGGTATAATTAGCGGGTATCACAAATGTGGCCGATCCTTAAGGGACATACCTAGCGATCTGAAGTACCCAAAATCGACAGTGACCTATGTGGTTAAGAAGTGAAAGGTGAGCGGTGATTGTCGGAATGTGCCCCGAGTCGGCAGACCAAAGAAACTGGGAGATAGAGACCGACGAGTGTTGTCCAGAGAAATTCGGAAGAACCGCACCCAACCGATGGTCCTCATCCGCGAGGAGTTTCAACAGGCATCCGTAGTATTGTTTGAATGAATACCATCCGTAAGGAAGCACATCTGCTTGGTTTTCATGGCCGTGCTGCTGCCCATAAGCCTTTGATCACAAAGTCCAATCCCGCTGCTCGGTTAATGTGGTGTAAAGCACATCGAAATTGGACCGTAGATTAGTGAAAACGGGTTCTTTGGAGTGACGAATGAAGGTTCACCCTTTACCGTTCGGCCCACCAACGGCCGAGCGGTAAAGACGCTGAACACTGGTAGTTCGGTCCGAGGTTCGAATCCCACGAACGGGCTGGCTGCATGGGCGTTTTCGTGGTTTTCCCCATGTGTAACGTGTATACGAGCCAGTTTCCCTTAAAACGTCCTCCACGAAGGCATCCCTCCCTTTAGGCTGATAGCCCTCGTGTGCTTTGCCATAACTGAATAACCTAACCTAACCTTTACCTTTCGGATGGCAGGGTCTGGGTCTGGCGTCTACCTGGAGAACGTCTCCTGGCAGTATGCATTATGCCGACAGTCAAGTTCGGCGGAAGTGGAATTATGGTCTGGGAGTGTTTCTCCTGGTATGGGCTGGAACCCTTGGTCCGCATTCATGGTAAGCTCAATTCCGATGCCTACTGCACTATTTTGGATGACAGTGTGCTTCCTACGTTGTGGCAGTTTTATGGGTTGAACCCCTGTTACTTTCAGTGACAATGCCAGTTGTCATGTTTCGACGTTAACCAAGGCTTGGTATGGTGCCAATGGAGTTCATCGAATGGACTGGCCTGCCCAGAGTCCAGACCTGAACCCTATCGAAAACCTCTGAGGCGAGTTGCATCGCCGAATTCAGGGGTGCACTACCCGTGCAAAATCGGTGAAGGAACTTCTATGTCTTCTCGAAGCCTAGTGGAGAAAATACCACTAACTGTCATACAAAAACTTGTGGAAAGTATGCCCCGGAGTGTCCACGCTGTAATTCCCTCTCGTGGAGGCTCTACCAACTATTGATTTTGAATAAAGTTAGTTTTTCTTTTCTATCACAGGTGTCCAAATACTTATTGGTAGTCAGTGTATTGCAATACTCCAACTCCCACCTATACTAAGGAATAACATTTTCATTGTTGCTTTGCATACATTATTGTCATACAATAAGCTATATCGATACCGAATGTCATTTATTTCTCGCCAGTATTTATCGAGATATTTGAAAAAAAGGGTTCCATTTCTTAATTTTGTCCACCAGTGTAGACAGAGACAGGATCTGTTGAAAATAATTTTTTTTCTCGAAAATAATGTGTGTGTAACTTATCTTTGCTTCACAATGATTGTTATGAAACTAACAAAGCAAACAAAAATGTGCATCAATACAAGCATGTTTATGTGAAGGGAGGAAGAGAGAAAGACAGGGACACGAAGAAGCGCACCATTGAAAGAAACTTTCGCAGTCTTAAAATTAACGTATCTTAAAAATAAAGTAAAGGCATTAATCTTGGATTTACAATGACTTTAGTCAAAATAAAAATTCGAACAGAAATGTAAATGTATACAGACAGTAGGTTTATGTGAGGTGAAGAAGAGACATAAACGGAAACAAGAAGCACACCATTCAAAGAAACTTTCTGAGTTTTAAAAACAAAGTAAAATATACAGGCTCTTTGATTTCCAATGAATCTTATCAAAGCATCTTATCAAATAGCAAACAAAAATGTACTGAGTACAAGCAGCAGGCCGCGTGAAATGCAGAAGAGATATAGACAAGGACAAGAATAAACATTCCATCCAAAAGTAACGTTCTCAAAATGAAGTAATTAATCTTCTCTATTTTATATCGACGCCGAAAAAAATGCCAGAGAAATGTAAACAAAAACAATCAATATGCGCACCGTTGAAGGGGGAAGAAAGGCTAACAAACACAGACACAAAAGAGGGTGAGCGCACTCAAGAGAGAGAAGGAAAGAATTCTAGAATTGATTTAATTTACATAACCTAGTGAATTTATTCTCCAGATTAAATAACTGAAAAACAGGTAAACTGCTATTAGGATTTCTCTGCTAATTATACTACTCATTATTTTTTCGTTTCTGATTTTTTGTAAATGCCGGCCAATTAACCGTTATTTTGACTGAGCAGTGGTCATCATCGTTGGTATCACCTCTGTAAAACCTGTTAAGGTTTTACTTATGGTAAATTGCAACTGCCTACTTGCCATTTGTGCTTAACTGATGACCTTAAAATTATGCCTAAAGGTTGGTGAGTAATCGCCTTATACTGTTTAACCGCCTATTACACAAGATATCACTAATGAAATGTCTAACAGGTGACCCTAAAATTATACCTTATGTTTGGCGAGTAATCGCTTCATATTTTACTTTACTCCACCGCCATAGCATCTCGTCCACTTAGAAATGATGCTTTTCAATCTGCCTAAACCTTTCTAGTGATTATAATTTTGTTCTTACGTTCACACCAAGGGAGTTGTGATTATAGCAAATTAGAGTGTAGGGAGTGAAGACAGCTGTGTGGCTAAGACAGTCTGTTTTGATTGTACTGCTGTTAAGCTTAAGGGGGTAGTGCATATGCTGCTCTTTTGCGTTAAGTTAAAAGCAGAGTTATCTTTTTGTGCGTTCTTAAAATAGTGCTCTGTTGCAAATATACACTTCTACTTGCTTGAAAACAGATGCATGGCAAAACAGTATTACAAATATGCATAGAAAATACTGTACAATATACACTCACTTCCAAAAGTTAAGGACTGAGAGGAAAATGCTAATTTCCGGAATCCAATCAGAATAGAAGAGGATGCAATTCGCTGCAGAGGTAGATGAAAGTATGCAAATATGTTAGGTAACAGCCAATCGCTCTTGCGTGTCAAGAAATATGCAAAAAAGGCAGTCTTATAAGAAGCCAGCTTTAGGAAGGGCTACAGAAGTTGATTGCAAGTGCTGATAGAAGGTGTTTAAAACTTTCGTAGAATTTGTTTTCAAGACATACGTGATCTATGACTTCCAGAAGACGAATGGAAGATTCTGAGCGCTGGCGTGCTGTGGGGTGCATTGAAGCAGGACAGCCGATCACAGATGTTGCTCTTTTCTTCGGCGTTCATCTTTCTATAATTTCACGTTTATGGAAACAATTCCAAACCCCACAGACAGTTGTCCAAAGGCCCGTAGCCGGTTGCCCAAGGGTTACAACCCCCCCGGAAGATCGATATATTTTTATTGTATCCAAACGGAATCGCAGAGCGACCTCCACACGTGTGACATCTATGGTTACAGCGTTCATTGGTAAGGCGATATCTGCAGCTACTGTACGCCGAAGATTACATATGAGTGGACTGTACGCCTGGGTACCTCGAGTTTGTGTTCCTCTATCCGTTCAATCAAGAGGGGGACGATTACAGTGGTGCCGGGAACATGTCAATTGGAATGTGTCTGACTGGGGCAATGTCATGTTTACTGATGAGCAAGATTTGCTCTGGAGCCAGATAACAAGCGTATAATGATATAGCGTGAACAGCAAACACGCAATGAGTGTCAAAACATCACCGAACATCACGCATTCCGAGGCGGAAGCATTATGGTGTGGGCAGAGATTTCATTAGGATACCGCACCGACCTGCACATCTTTAAACGGAGTTCTTTGACGACTGTCCGGTATCGAAATGAAGTCCTAGAACCTATTGTGAGATTGTACGCTGCAGCAGTTGGCCCTACGTTTGTTTTAATGGTCGATAACGCACGACCCCATAGAGCTGACATCGTCGATGACTACCTGGAGAGCGAAGGGATTGCGCGTCAGGCATGCCCAGCATATTCGCCCGACCTTAATCCCAATGAAAATCTTTAGGATGCTCTCGGCCATGCTGTAACTTCACGTTTTTTAACCTCCAGCCACTCTTATTGAGCTGCAAACTGCTCTACAAGCAGAATGGCGATTGCTTCATTCTGCTGTGGTTGACGACCTGATTGAAAGCATGGTCACAAGGTGTAAACTTTGTATACAAATGAGGGGGATCAGATACCCTGTTAATGCCCTTTTTTTCATTTTATGCTGTTTAATTTCACTTTATACATAATTCTATTGAAGTCATTATCTGATAACTTACAAAAAATTAATATTGTTTTCATTTCTGTATATAATTATTGATTTTGTTTTATGCATAAATATATATGCTACTTTCCT
>KK120856.1:0-55651 GCA_000611955.2 Stegodyphus mimosarum
AAGGACCTGGTTGGGGCTCTTGAATCTTAGAAAAATTCTGTGAGGCTGGACCCTGAAAAATATTTTTTAAGATATTATTATTAGCTCTTCGATAATATCGTTTTATTTGGTCGAAATTTGCCCCAGTCTCTTCGCCCTTCTCATTCTTTAAATATGCACGGCATTCAACTATTCTTGTAATTTCAAAAGGGCCATGCCATCTTGGGCAAAATTTTGCGACCGAATCTTTTGCTGCGCATGAAAGTGCATGCGCCTGTTTTAACACCTCCTCCCCCACTTTATATTCTACGGTTCTTCTTTTTGAATCATAGTAATACTTCTGTTTCTTTTGCGCTTCCCGGGAATCTTTCAACATTTCTATTTCACCCATTTGAAATTCCGGCGCTCTATCTTTCACATAAAATAATTTATCTGAGGGGGTCATTATCTTCCTGCCCAAAAACAATTCGGCGGGGGATTTCTTCGTTGTCTCGTGCTTAGCCGTCGTTAGGGCGAATGCAAATTCCTCGACGCAGTCATCCCAGTTAGAATGGTGCTTTTGCACATAATTTCTAATCAATTTTACAATATTCTTATTTACCCGTTCCGCTATATTTGATTGTGGGCGGTAGGGTACCATTTTCATATGCTTAATGCCCAACTTGTCACACATCATTTTAAATGTACTGCTTACAAACTGGGGACCATTATCGCTAATCACCCTCGCTGGACATCCATATCTTAAAATATATTTGTTCAAAAACGAATCTGCAACGACTTTTGCTGAAGCCCGCTTAAGTGGTATCAACTCAACCCATTTACTGAAATGATCCACAATGACTAATAAAAATCGTGCCTTATTTACATGACTCCTGGGGTAGGGGCCTAAGAGGTCAATACCAATTATTTCATTGGGGAACCTAGACTCAATACTAGTTAATAACCCGGCCGGGCGGAAATTTACGTCATTATTTATCTGACACGTGTGACAAGTCTGGCAGTAATTTTTAACTATCTTTTGTAATTGCGGAAAATATACCGCCTCGCGTACGCGTTGTATTGTTTTTCTAATTCCAAAATGGCCCGAGACAGGCGAATCGTGGAGCTCTTGCAAGATACTTAAAATTAATTTGGCCGGGATGACTGGTCTGTATTCACTATTTTGATTCGTAACTTTAGTATAAAATAAGAGACCATCAATGATTTCATAGTTCTGTGCTCTGCTTCGTATTGCATTAATGTCTATATGCTGGAAGTTATCTGGGTCTTTTAAATAATTATAAATATTTCCGAATTCGGGATCCCTAGCAATTTCTTCTATTACAGTCTCTCGAGAGTCAATGACCTTTGCCTGAAGCATCGCTATTTTTACTTTCTCGCCGTTCTCGTCTAACTTTATTCTAGATAATGCGTCGGCCACTACATTGTCTTTTCCCGGTGTGTGTTTGATAATGAGATTAAATTCTTGCAACTTTAGGGTCCACCGAATTAAGCGTGGCGAAAGATTCTTTCCTGAAAATAATCTGGTAACTGCCGCATGATCTGAATATACTGTTACGGGAGAACTCCCAAAATATACACAAAATTTTTGAACAGCTGCGAGCACTGCTAAAGTTTCACGCTCCGTTGCCGAATAATTTCTTTGCGTATCATTCAATGTACGACTAAAAAAGGCAATCGCTTTTCTATTTTGTGTTAACACGGCTCCGATTGCGTAATCTGATGCGTCTGCATAAATTTCTAGACCCTTGTCTTTCTCTGGGAACTTTAGAACCGGTGCATTAATTAAAGATTCTTTTAACTTCTCAAACGCGGCGTTTGCTTCTGAAGACCACGCAAAACGAACTCTTTTCCTTCTCAACTTTAACAATGGTTCAGCAATTTCTGCGAAATTTTTAATAAAAATTCTATAATATGAGCACATACCCAAGAAAGTCGCTAACTTTTTGGCTGTATTCGGAATTGGGTAATTTTTCACTGCTATAACTTTAGATTTATCTGTTTCGATCCCCCTTTGAGAAATTTTGTACCCTAAATATTTGAGTTCTTTTGCCGCGAATTTACATTTCTTAATGTTCACTTTAAGTCCTGCATCTTTCAAAAGAGTAAAGACTTCTCGAAGGTCTTTAATATGTTCTTCCAGCGACTCTGAAGTAACAATTATATCGTCAAGATAAATAAATGTACTTTTTCCTATTACCGGCCTTAAAATTTTGTCCATGCACCTCTGAAACGTGGCCGGGGCTCCCGACAATCCAAAAGGCATACGCAAAAAGCCATATGTACCGTATTTTGTTATGAATGCTGTTTTGTGAACATCTTCCGGCTTTATGCTTATCTGAAAATATCCGGATGTCAAATCTAGCGTGGTTATGTATTTTGTTGATTTAATACTTCTTAGAATTTCATCAATTACCGGAAGTGGGTAAGTTGGAAATTTTGTTATACTATTAAGCTTTCTGTAGTCAATAGCGAACCTGTACCTTAATGGATCAGTTAACGGCAAATCATTATTTTTCTTACATAAAACCACCGGACTCGCATATGCACTAGAAATAGGAGTTATTATTTTGTTTCTTAACATTTCATCAATATGGTATTTTATTATTTCCTCCTTAACTTTGTCGTACTTGTAAGGACGCTGACGTATAGGTTCATCCGTAGTTAATTTAATTTCGTGTGCTACGATCTGGGTGAATCCTGGAATATCATCAAATAAATCAGCGAAATTACTTACCAATTCCCGAAACTTGTCCTGTTCTTCGGGCGTTAGATGGCTTAAATCCACTTCAGGGGGAGGTGTTGATTTCTTTTTAACTGGGTCCATGGTTACTTGCAAGGTGGAGTTTTCAAAATCGATTTTCGCATCCACAGCTGCAAAGAAATCTGTTCCTAAAATAACCGATGCTTGGAGGTTCTTCACTACAAGAAACATAATTTTTTTTTGTTCTTCGCCGATTTTGATGTACAGCTCGATTTTTCCCATGCATTGACACGTTTTTCCTTGGGCTGCTACCACCTTCATTCCTTCCACGCTATGCAGACGATATCTACGAAAGTGCTTCTTAAAAAATTCTTCTGCCAAACAGCTTCCTTGAGCGCCGGTATCCAACAGAGCTGTAGCGGGTACGTTGTTAATTAGTAACTGCAGTCTCGGTAATTCAATGTTTCTCACCATGACCGTATTTAGCTGTACTTCAGAGGGATTTTTCTTCTCCTCGGAACATTGCACCCCCTTCCCCGCAATATTCCTTAGTAGTTTAAATGCTTTGCGGGTGTTTTCTTCTGTTGCTGGCTTCTGCCTGGGGAGAATGATTTTCTTCCGTAGTTGGAATTATTTTGTTGGCGCTGTACTTGGCGCGGTTGACCGCTCGCATTTTGACTGGTACCAGTAGTTCTCGGCCATCGTCTGTTTCTTCCTTCGGCATTCTGGTTCCCCTGCAGCCGCTGTTCATACGATTGTCTCCGTTGATTTTCGGCCGCTCGCCGGCTCTCGAATTGTACGGCGAGTTCAAACAGCTTGTCCAGCGTCACGGGATTTCTTAGCTCCATGAAATCTTGTATAGATGGTAACAATCTGGGCAGGATTATCTGGATAATCTCCGGGTCCGGCCTCGTGCCATACAATAATTTAAAGACTTGTATTTTTCTCAAAATAAATTCCGATAGTTCATCCACCCGCTGTTGATACTTGCTAAACAATTCAGCTTCGAGTTTCGCACGGTCTTTAACCACAGGAAACGCTCTCAAAATTGCTAGTTTAAAATTCTCGTACGTGTAAGTCGGCGTTCCTGGTTCTCCCAGCAGACATTTTCCGATGCACTTATACCAGGTCGCTGCTTGGCCCCTCAATGCTCCTGTCGCTAATATGACCTTCTGATGTTCCGGAACTGGATACAGCAAAAAATGCGCTTCTAACTTTTCCAGGAATGTGTTCACAGGTCCTCTGGCATCAAAAACTACTGCCGGCTTCATGGCTGCTCTGATGGTTTCCACTATGAATCCAAATCCATCAGGCATTGCAGCTGTATTCTGGGATGTAGTAGGCATATTCCAACTTCCTTCCATCCTTTTAGTTGTTCGGGCGCCAGTGTAAGGTTTCTCCTTCAATCTCTTGACTCTTTTCGTGAGCATAAACTGTGAAACCTTATGTGGAGGACAGTGAGCAGATCTAGGCTATGTCCTTTAGTGTTGAAAAACTACAAAGTCAGAAGGAGGGTTTAAAAGTGACCCTTTAATTCAAATATTTACAACTCTTCAAATTGAGAGTAAGCCACTACTTGGGCTGAACTAAAATAATATTAAAATAAAGTGTGTTAACAAATTCAATTCCCTAACTTAATTCTACGTAGGACGGCGAGGGAAGCTTACTCTTAGTGAAATGCAACAATGCGAATTTCACTAGCAAACACTAGTAATTGCAAATGCCTATAAAGGCGAACTTTCAGTAGACAGAGGAAATCTTGGCGCGCACAGCCTTACGGCGATAAATCCAAGGCACTGTTTTTCCCCTCGTTAACTCCTGCCTTTTAACTGCTAACAGATATATGCGATTTGCATAAATATCTCACTCGCGCTAAACTCGGGCAGCAACTGAAACTTTGAGAATTCGATAGGAAAGTTCAAACTAAAAATAATTTGGTTAATTAAAATAATGAATGCTACAGGCTGCTTCCGTTTGTATTTTTCCTGCCGTCATCGTCATCGAGGGACTTAAAGTTTGCGCTGAAGCTCAAGATTACTGTTGAGAACATAGATGATGTGTCGGCCTCACTGTTGGTATTTTTCCTGCCATCGTCGTCATCGTGGAACTTCGAAACAAATGGAGAGGCTGCTTCTAGAATGACTACTGTGCTGGAATTATGAAAAGTATTCCACCGTTGGAAGGAATTATTTCACCGTTGGCCGTATATTGTTTTCGATGATTTCAAGAAATGGTCCGGCAGTTCCGATGGTCTTCGTGTCTTACAGTTTTTCGGTATGAGGCTTTTCGGTGAGTGATTATTTTTTTCCGCTTCCCGTTATGTTTATTACTAGTGATTTTACTAATTTGAGGGAATGATTTCTATTTTTTTAAATGTTTAATTGACATGAGTCATCACTTTAAAGGAGAATAAATGTGAGATTCTATCAAGAAATTTAATTATATCTATATGTCCGAAGATAAAAATACTAAGGTGTTACAGGTGAAAGAATAGCAAGTTCTTCTAAATTAGCCTTACATATCATTTTAAATTACTTGAGTAAGTATTTAAAATAATCGTAATTGTAAAGTGTTTAAGATTTTGGTAGGATTTACAACTATATAAAGATTGAAAAATTCTTTGAAACTACCTGATTATTGCTCAGTGGTTATTACGCAATTATTGTAAAGTGCAAGACTAGTAATTTTGGGTACAATATTGTTAATTGTACATATTGTCAAATGAAACGTCACGAGAAATTTTTGGATAATGTTTTGTAGCGGTAGTCTGATCAGCTATCAATAATTAAAATTTGTGGTATATTAAATAAATTTATGTTATTGATTTACTACTGCATGTTTTTTTGTGTTTTTTCTCTTGTGGATTACTTTAGGTCACACATGTAATCCTTTCGGAAAACATGTTTAATCTTCCATTCGTACCTGGGTAGTTTATTGCGGGCATAGGAGAATTTAATGATGTTTGTAACTATACGATCAGATTTACTAATTTAACTGAACTGGTGTTTTGACTTCTGAGCTTGAGATTTATCTTTTCCTGGTGTTTTGGTTTCTTCTGTGCTATGCTTAAATGAAATGTGTTTGTGGCTATCTCTAAAGTTGTATTGAAATTTGTGTGTTTACAGGAAGCAGAGATGACTTATTAGTTGGTTTTAGTGAGAGGTAGCATTTTGATGATTTTGTTACGGTAAAGCAATTTTAGTTGATTAATAATCCTTTGATTTTAACAAAACACCAGGAAGGTTATTTTCAGTTCTTCATTGAATTTAAGTGTTGAGAGTTGATATGACAAACTTTATTTTACTGTTTTGAGGATTTATGGCAATTTAATCTAACTTAAAGTAATTAGTTTTCAATCACCAGTCTCTATGATTTGATTTAATGAATATAGTATATTTTATGAGAGTTTTTGGAGTTTTGGTAGGTTTTTTTTTTTTGCGGCACCTGAATGTTAAGTAAGCAAGTAGTTAATTTAAAAGTAATATTAACTTAAATATTTTTTTCTCCTTAACATTCTTCGTCATGCCTACTGCTGTGACAACTCGAGTGATATTTTTACCCTGCCTTGAGACGTCTAACTGCTCTACCACGATCATACGCAGTCAGATGATGTCTTACAGACTTTACTGTCAGTCAATACTTTGCAGGGTTACACTTGATCTAGTAATGTTATTTAATCCAATAACCCCAACGGACGCGAAGCGAACTATCGCTATGTCTGAAAAATGACATATCCGTAATAAAGTTAAAAATAACCTTTTTATTTAAACACAGTTTAGATCACAAAAGAACTCTCTTATGCTACAATACAACCATAACTCGTGGTACGGCAATAGAATATTCAGATTTAAATCAAATGTTGAGACCTAGTCATAGACTACGCAATTAATTACTGCATTAGAAACCGCTCCACTATTCTACCGGATCGTCAGAGTTAAAATGCCGGCAGCGAGAAAACGCAAAGCCGAATAATTACAACTATCAGAGCTGCAGGGAACTAACTCGAAGCGTGCAACTCGATACCAAAAACTCAGTTTAAATACTGGCTACTTTTTATCATTCTGGTGAGGAATAGGAAAAGGATTATTGAAATTAAAATTAACTGGTTAGTTAACGAGTAATTCCCTACAATTTTCCTTACGAGAATTTAGGTAATCGCATCTAAGGTATTTAACGACCTTGCTAAGACTTAAAATTCTGAAGCTGTAACATGAACCAATTTTTAAAGTCATTGAGTTAAATGTCTAAAACTAAATTTAAATTTTTACAGAAGTTTCAATTTCGCTATGCAAAACTTCGTATGATTTCAATTTAGTTCAATCTTATCTCCTTCCAGGTATCTGGAAGGAAAAGTAGCTTAGCGAAATTTTTCACATTTCTTACTTTTTCAGTTGCGATTCATAACTTCATCAACCTTTTAGCGTTTGTTTGCTGTAAGCCCAATTTCTCCTTCCTCCTCTCCAACATTGTAATGCGTGCCAGTGCTAACGAAAACGTGCAGATTTTTCAACAAACTACCTACTAACCGAAATTCTACATGTTCAAAAATTAGACACACTAGACCTCAACGACACATTATTTCAAGACTGTACCTAACGTTCTAAGCTTAATTTTCATTAAATTTTACATGTTAGCTGGAGAACCTAATTTTGAACACCTCAAACTCACTACGTTAGCTTTTACTTTACTTTCGATCTTTATCACTTGTTAGCTTGTACTTTAAATTTATCATATACAACATCGGAACACTTAACATTCTTCATGAAAAATCATTTCAAATTCGCTTACATCCAAAAGATTTCTCAGTTTACATCACAATGTACATAAGTTGCTAATATCTATTATGTAAATGTGCCAAGAAGTCTTCTCAATACAGTTTCTTAGACTAAGATCAGAGTATCATGTTTATATTAAAAACCGAAACTCCTGTAAGATAAAAGCGTAATTAAACTGAAAAACATTTTGAACAATAAAACGTAGGATATCCTCGCTACAGGCAAAACTCAACATGCACAGTATGCGTTGCCCTAAAACATACAATCAACTCAACATTCAAAAAAAAAATTTAAATTTGCACTTATCTTTATTTCTTTGAAACTCGTCCATCGTTCTTCGCAGAAATATTTGCCAGGACGGAAAAGTACTCGTGCGATGAAACTCTAGTTTCTTTCTCGGGCGCTGACTTTCTGAATCGTTAGACCGTAATCTGCTCTACTGAGCCCTTTTTTTATTCATCTGAATTTCCTCTGGAATTGTGGAATATGGCCGGCTGCTTTCTTACTGCTTGATGTGCTTTTGTAAACCTCTTCTGGTTCGCTAGGAAATTCATCCATTGCTCTGGCTTGTAATCCATCGGTCGCTTGTCGCGTAAATTCTGACTTGGTTTCCTTGACATTTTCTTATTGTTGTAAGCCTCTATGGTAACTGGGCTTAGCTTCCGAGCAGTTGTTGCTGATCACTCGGTTGGCACCTCATCTGGGGACCTTTACACTTTTCTTTACCTTTTGGATGAATTTCTTTTCTGTCTTCTTCACCCTCCGTTACCCGTAGCTTCTCTTTTTTTAGACTCGTCGAACTTATATTTGTCTCCACTTTTTCCCGATTTAGCCTCCTTTATTTTGCTTTCCGGACTTTGTTGACGCTGTATCCGCCGCATTTCTAGATGGCCCTTCGTTGTTCACACTTTCTGATTCCTTCAAAACATCTCGAAGTAATGACATAAGAGAGCACTCATAATAGAGCTTAGTCTAGTTGACGTTGGCTTTGGTGTTTTCACCATTCTGGCCTTTCAGAAATACTACTGTTTGCATTATTCGCTCAGTTAAAGATTTGCCTTGGAACTTATTGCAAAACTTCCCAACCTTTCCTTCTGGTGCACACGTAAAAGAATGTTTCATTTTCAAGACTTTATCTCCCACCTGAAAACCAACTTCCGGCCTTTTCTTGACATAATAAAAGTTTTATTTCGCTCTGGCCTTATCCAAATTTCTAATTTCCTCGTCCACTAAGTTCTGAATGTCCTCCATCGTGAATTCTGCAGACCACTTTTGAACAAAAAAAAATTTTGTCTAGGGAAAAAATTGACTTTCTGCCAAGAAATAATTCAGCCTTTGCATTTTCGGTAGTATCATGTTTACCCATTCATAAAGCAGATGAAATTTCGTTGACACAGGTATCCCAACATTGGGGATAATTTTTATGCAGCTGTGGGTAATTTCAACTATGTTTCTATTCGCCCGCTCTGCAGTATCCATTGCGATCGATAAGAAACCGTCTTAAAATGTATGCGTAACAAAACTTGTATATATATCCTCAAACATCTGACTAACGAGTTGTTTTCCATTTTCTGATATTAAGTTGTCTGAAATAATGTCAAAGTCGTGAAAAGGTTAAAAATATTCTTTTTATTTAAACAGAATTTAGAACATAAAGGCACTCTCTTGTGCTACAATATTAACTGAAAGCATTTTGCACAACTCGTAGTATACAACTAAAGTTGTTGTACAACTCGTGGTATACCTATTTAGTTGTACAACTCGTGGTTATACAACTAAATAGAACAGCCAAATTTAAATCAAATGTTGAACTGCAATCAATTTGAATCAAAGACTACACAGTTAATTAGTTTACTAGAAGCTGGGTTACTACTCTTCCGGAGCATCAAAACTAAAAATGTCAGCAGCGAAATGAACTCCAATAATTACAAGTATCAGGAAATTAAATTTAGAGGAGCACGCAATGCCTGGAACACGTCCTTCCTTAAAATCCAAAAAACTTCAGCTTCAATACTGGCTACCCATTTGCATTGTGGTAAGGAGTACGGAAAAGGGAAGCTATAGAAAAGGCTGAAATTATAAATAACTGGTTAACTAACATAAAATTCCTTACAACTTGCCGTCAGAAATAAATACTTGCACTAACAGTTTCAGAAACGGATATGGTTATTTTTCTCTCTAACGTTACTATTTGCAGTTATTAATAAAGAAACAACATGAGAGCACTGCCTTTTATACAGACAAAGAGGTCTTGTTCTGCAAAGGCCTTTAAACTTATTTTTTCTGTGCACAACGGGAACGCAAATTTGAATAAATCATTTATTCCTTAGCATATGTCAAGACCAATATAGTTAATATTTTACTCAGTATGTAACGAATCTACCACGGCATTTATTTCGGGGTCTTTCCTTAAATTGTGTCATTTTTTTGTAAACTTGTTTCATACTGCAGAAACTAAGATTCCTGGAACCGTAACGGAGTCACAGTCAAGGCAAATGCTCATCCTACGAAAGTTCCAGATGATCTGCGCCGTCAGAATGAGTAGATAATTATTACTTGGAAATGTTCTTGTACTATGATGGCATACTAATGTTCTCACTACCGTTTTTATAGCACGTAAAAAATTTTAAAACAACTTTCTCTCGAGATTACGCCAGGCATCTCCGATAGTGTCACAACTTCGTGGTTCAACTGATAAAAGCAGAAAGAAAAACTTACAATACATATTTTAGGTAGTGTTCTGGCCATTAATACTATAGCAAGCACTAATAAAGGAAATGATAACTCAGCTAATTTTACTTTACGGATTCTTTACGAAAGAAAGATGAAATCGTTAAAATTGCAGATGCGTTGGAAAAACATAATGTTCTCTGATCGGTACTGAATGCTTGCTTTATACTACATTAATTATTTCTATTTTATTGTTGAACTAACTTCTATTATTAATGCACTCTCGACTTTCAGAAGAGATTAAGTTTTTTAGTTTCTTAACTAATACCATAGCCTTTACTACATGCATATCCAACATTATATTTTCCATGGTAACATATCCAACATTATGTTTTCCTCAGCAACTTCATTGCAGCAAACAGTTTAACAAAACGAGAGATGAAAAAAACAAACTTTTTTGAGAATTCATTTTTGTTCATCCTTATAAAAATACATCGTAATTAGTAATATATTAATAATATTCGTTTCATTATATATAACTTAAAATTCGATTTTTATAACCTGGTACGTGAATTCTAAATTCCTATGAGTTCTGATCGTATGTAATGTATTATGGGCCAATTATACTTCTATGTATTATACGATCAACCTTAAAGTAAAATTCTAAAATTAAATTACACGCTATAAATTAAAATCAACAGCCAAGAGAATTTTTAAGCTCAAATTTGGCTTACCAAATTAAAATGAAAATAAATCAAGAGTTTCTACTTTCAACTTAATAAGAAATTCAAATGTCTTATTTTAACTATACACAAGGTACTTAATGAATGAGATATACACTTAAGCCCTCGTTCATTCTTTTAACTTCCGAATGAAGTATTCTAGATTTGCAGTCAGGATCTGCCAATAGGAAAACGATAATGCGTTATCGATTCAAAATATATGCATTACTTCTGATGGCAGTAAATGACAGCAAAGTAAATAAATCAAGCAGTTTATCATATCCGAATTCCAAAGTTTTAGATTTTTCTAGATTTTTCTATGCTTTTTTAAATAAGAAATATAGTTTCTTTCGAACCATGCACACAGATGATAGACAGGTAAATTGTCTAAGGGTTTCCTTTCAAAATAAAAATTTAAGAATGTTGTTTTCAAAGTGTTAATTTTACTAAGGAAGTTGAAGTGCTTCATAATTAAGCAAACGGCTACGAAATGTATTTGGTTCATCAAATGTTTGCCTGCAAAATAGTCAGCAAATGTGTTTGTCATCGTTTCATGATCAGTAATTGCATTAATGTCATTCAGATATGATAAACGCTTTAGAAGACAGACACAAAAAAGGAATTCCTAGAAACCTATACCGTCCGAATTTACTATAATGACATCATGCTTACTCCATTTGTTCTGAACTCCCTGATGTAGACGCAGTGATTCACTATGACGGAAATGTTCTGTGCAGTTCTTTGACTGAAGAGCATCTTCAGTATTTCTTCCTAAAAGTTACCATGAAAAGGGTATAAAATTTCATGCATCATCTCTGACTGCATACTTTGCACAAGATTTGTCAAAAGGCGCAGAGAGATGAAAAGTTGGAAATTTTTCATTATGATTGCGGCAAATAGATGGCAGCACAGGAATGTTTTTTGTTGTACTTGAGAATAGAGCAACAGCTACAACATCATCCCGCGGAAGAGTTTGCAAGAAAAAACTTAAATTCTCGCCTTGCTGTTACTCTCCATATTTATTTTTCACTATTGACTGCAACGCTTTTCAACTCGTATCCTGTTATGTTTATTATAGTGGCTTGTTATAAAAGCTTGTGTTTAGTGCTCATTACCTGCTAGCAAGATTTACTCAATATTCAAAATACTTGACCTTATGGAAATATAAACCCAATTGAAATTATATCAGTAATTTAACCATCCATAACTTCAAAGCAGATGAAATATCGTTGTTTCAAATAGGAGTTATATTTAAAAGAATTGCATCAAGCTTTTTTCCAATATGCAGCATATCATACTCACGTTGTAAGAAAATAAGTCTCAGGTCATTAACGAAATTCACAAGTTTAAAAACGAATTGTGTTTTCCATTAGAATTTCGTTTTTAAATTCATTTTTAAAGCATGCTGGACAATTTTTAAATCAATTAGGCTTAGAAAAATTAGGCTTAGGAAATTAGGCTGAGAAAGTATTAGTATTAGATATAGATTTTTTTACAACAGAATGTTTTCAGCAATGATTTGACTAATGTATGCTTCTATAAAATCAGTTAACTCGACACTCCTTTAAATGCAATTTCGTGACGTTCTAAATTAAGCATAATATAAAATACAGTTTTTTATCACAAGGTATTACGCTTTCAATCCAAAAATAATTACCTTATAATATCCCTTAGCGTGATTTTTTGTTTCCGATACTGTAAAGCAGTGCAGATTTTCAGCTCCTGATTATCATCTGCGACTAAGGCCCCAATGCGCGAAATTAGAATTCTATATTTTACGGGGCCCGTTTAATCCTCTATATATCCCATAGCTACAGATAGGTAGATTTCTAATTTATAAAAAAAATCGCTAAATTAAAAGTTGTCAAGAATTAAGGTTTCATATTCATTAGGGGGAATAAATAAATCACTGTTTTTCGAACTTCCTGTAATCAAATAAACTACTGCAATGATATAAAAAATTAATTGAAAACAACATCTTTGTAGTCTAAATATTTTCTTCCTTGAATCGTCGTCTCTATGTAATTAAGATGTTATTGGCACTGATATATCTCTCAGCATCCATTTTATTAACAAGAATATCAAGACTTTGTTTAACTGCTTTTCGAAGTTTCCGGCACAGAATATAGTAGCTATAGAAACTGGTATGACGTAAAACGTAATTGTCTTTATTGATCAACGTAAAAATTAGTTTATGAAAATTATTATATCTATCAATGTGCTCGTCTTTTGAAATGTCTGTAAAAATTGTGTTTAGTAGAAGCTTTCTAACAACATGTTTGGCTTCGAAATTAGGTTTATTCAGCCAGTTCACTAGAAGTCCTCGAGGCAACAAATGAACAAAATAGTATGCAAGTATGCTTATATGATTCATTTGTTGCCTGGGATAGCGTGTTATATGATCAGCTTAATTAAACTCTTCTCCAGTTGTCATTAATATATTTTTGTGTTTTATAATATTTTTGTGTTACTGAATGACCACAACTATCTTTTAAAAATACATTCTGTCTTTCTTTGTCAATCGTACCCCGTCAGTAGTTCATCAAAACTACTGAAATTTGTAATCTACCGTTTAATTTCGTAGGGGCCTGAGGTAGGTACATTTTTCTTCTGTTAGTCTTGCAATAGCTACGCATGTTTCTTGTTGTCTTACGATGTTTGTTACGCAGTATTATTTTTATGGCTATTATATACAGTCTATATTTTTATCTCTATTATACACAGTCTTATTTTTACGGCTATCATATACAATCTATATCGTTATGCCTATTTTATAGTCTTATTTTATGGCTTCTAAATTAACATTACAGTATTTATCCATAATGATGTGTATTACTTAAATACAAGCGTTTGTCTGAAAACTCCTTTTATTCCGTCAGAGATTTCTTTTCTATACCAATCCATATGTATAAATGTTTAAGATCACTAAATTAATTATGTGTTTAGAAAACCAAACAAAAGAAACTAGCAATTATGGCACCACTGAACTGGCTAAGGGAGACTACTGGAACAGAGTAAGTGATTATGCACGTACAGGAGGGAAGTGAACAATGCATATCTTCCCGCTGAGCTATATTGACTGGTGTGCATGGGCTCACGCTTTTCAGTTTGCATGTGAATAACACCCCACAAACACCCAGTGCCCCATTGGCATTAAACGCAGATGACACTGAGATCCTGTCCCGAAATGCATTTCTATGTTTAGCTATACAAGCATTAAAAAACTATATTCATTCACTTGAGACCTGGCTTGACATTAGAAAATTGAGATAAATGTTGACAAGTCTGCTACAATACCATTTATAAGAAAAACAATTATTGCTGGCAGCCGTCTTCACGGAATCACGTTACCCTAGGCAAGGCGAGTTGTCTATTTCAAAATGATTCTTCATCAAAATTTTTTGTGGACTCCACACATACATTCTATTATCCTGATGTTCCGAAAGCCTAACGCTAGTCTCATCTCCTTAATTTCCAGGAACAGCGTTCTCTTATTGATAATAAGTTACTATTTACAAAATCATATTGCGTTTTATGCTTTGTTATGCCAGTTAAGTACAGGCATATTCATACCGTACCAATAGGAAGCAACTACAAAGAACTCATTACTGTATGAGACAAATCTCCGGCAGTCCATGGTAAGTTCGGAGCAACAAACTTCATAAAGATTTAGGTGTTTATCAGTTACACGCTACCTATTGCTACCTAGCGCACAACTCTCATAAAAGTCTGTGAGTAAATAGTCATTCCATCATCCCAACTTATAATTATGATTACTGCTCATCAGATAATGCTAAACGGTAAATGTCCATATTAAACAATAATGTGTGAATCATTCGCAATTAACGTCTGTAATCCCACTTACTCTATGTGCTTGTTTATTGCGTGTTAAGATGATTTTGATTTAGAGAACGCCTCATGTGAACTCTACTCAAGAACTCTTCACCGTATCGTACTCTAATCTACACCGTCGTTAGCTCGTTCCGATCTCATGTCTCTAATGTCTTTACTCATGAATCTTCTCATATTACAAATTTATATGAGACCATTTTACATTACGAAATTTAAATTATTTTCGATGAAGGTTGGACTCAGAGTCCTAGTACTCGTGTGTTTACACCATGGAGGATGATGGATGCGCATAAGAGGAGAAACAGAGACTTCAAACAATATGCGGTGAGTAGCTGGACGGCGAGCAATACGTGAAATAAACGAATCATCTTTAAATATATTAGTTTCACGAGTTTTTGTTGAAAAACAGTAATTTGCATTTAATCGCCAATACTGTTAAATTTCGCATACACTTGTTGTACCTGTTCCGAAACACAGGATAAACAGGATTATAATCCAGTTTTTTTCTTTAATAGAAGTGAGGCCTGACTTATTCAGTTAACATAAAATTAGCAAAACAACAAACTTGTGTTGCTTTGCTAATTTTATATTTCCTTTTGGCATGTTTCTCTTCTACTTTAAATCAGGAGGAACTGATAACAACCTTGTGTTGCTTTGCTAATTTTTCCACCTGATTTTTTTTCTTCTTCTTTTCTTTTTCTTATCACAGTTGTGCGAATATACCACAACAAAAAATATAGTTTAATTTCAGTAATAGAAAAACTCTGTAATAAAGATGTACATAAATTCTACATAATGTTAAAGTAAACGAGCTCCAGAACCATTTCTAGCGGGGGTGAAACGCGTAAAAGTAAGCGGGCAGCCAAAATCAGGGCCGGCCGGATTCGCTCAAAACCATGCCTAATTTTTTTATATTCATTAAATTCGTTGCAAGTACTTGTCATATGTAAGTATTTTTTATACAATTTCTCATATGTAAGCATTCAGTGAGTGAGAAAAAATTTCATTAATCATGGAATTTTTTTTTTTTTTTTTTTAATTTGGGGGCTGTAATTTTAGGAATGTATGCGAGCAGCCAACAAAAAACCTAACAGCCGTCACGAGCTCGAAGCTCCTAGTTTGGACGATTTGGGTAGCTAAGAAGAAAAAGTTTTGGCTCGATAAATGCTTTTTCCAAGCGAGGGAATGCAATTTTGAGATTTTCTAACGCCTAGTAGATTTACTCCGTAATGTAGTGAGTCTAATAACTTAATATCGGGGGGCAGACTGTTTAGGTCCATTCATGTTCTGCAATCCATTCAAAATGAGAATGACCCGCAAATCCATTCAATGTAAGGAGAATGGGAGGAGGAGAAAAAACAATTGTAGCTTGAGCATGCGCAGCAGTTTCCAGTTCAGGACGGGAGGGTGCGTGTGCCTTTGGGCTCCATTGAATGATTTGTGCAATCAAGTATTATTATTTTTTTTTTTTTAAATATGTTGGTCCGTTTAAAAAAATAAAAATTCACATACCACGTTTCGTAATAATAAAAAAAGAAAATACTGCGAAACTAAGATAATTGCTCAGAGTTATGATTCCAAATGCTTGTATAGAGCCACTGTGTATTTGTTTACATTAAGTAGTATTCAAACTATGGGTTTAATATTTAGCCGACAAAATGCAAGAATCGAAGAACTTGACAATACTTCCAACAACGCCTACCGATACCCTCCTAAAACAGGTTTGTATGTTTCCTTAAAAGTTCAGATTTTGATCATTTTCAGTGGGAATGTATAAATATTATTATTTTTTAAAAATTGTATCTTATGATTTTGGAAGGTCGAAGCAAAGAATAGTTGCATTTCATTTCTCGGGGCGGTCTTAGATACATTTTGTAATTTCATATGCAGTAAAAGAGATAACTTTTATTATTAATTTAATCATGTTATATAAGCACCATGTATCTTTTAGCTAAATAAAGTTAAATACCTGCTAACTTCTTTGCCTGCGTATTTTAAAGTATGTATAATGAAGCTGCATTAATCTCTAGTTTGACTTTTTAATAGTCACCTGAAGAATGATAAGCTTTTCAACTTTTTTTTTATATTGATTAGCTTGATGTCACAAGTAGTAAATATATTGATTTAAGAAAATATAATGAAAGTAATTTGTGTGTATGTGGAAAACTAAAGTTGAAAAGCTATTTAGTTTGTTTAAATGTTTAATAATAAATTAATTTCACTCATATCCTGCTTTTTGTATGTGTCAAATTAAAAGTTTTAAAAACAGCTGTCAAACTTTCTCACTCAATGCAACACAATCATGTAGAAATTCACCTCTGCCATAGCAATATCATCTCACTGACTAAGTTCAGGTTCATAGTTATATATGAGTTTACAGATTCCTGGTTTGCAAATAACTGTTCAAACCAAATTAGTTTATAAAGTTGAGATATTCTTGTACTTGCAATCTGGCAGTTTTTCTGATTCTCCAAAGAGATTTAATAATATGGAAATTATTTTCGTAAAAACCTTTATTACATCTTTCACTGAATGATAAATGTGTTTATTCATTTGTCTAAAAGTAAATATCTTAGCTTGAAAATGGTAATTACCTTAAACCAGATAATTTAAAAAAAAAAAAAAAAAAAAAAAAAAAAAAAAAAAAAAAAGAAGTATTTGTCAGTGCAGCAAATTGTCGTATTTTATTGATTTTCAGTGTTGTTTATATTATTCACTTTATTTATGTAATATTTAATTACATGAGATATTTATTTATATGAGATGATTTATTTACATATTTAATTACATTTAGTTACATATTTAATTACATGAGATGTAATAATATTTAATGACATAAATATAAGATTTAGAATATGAAAAATCATAAAACATCTTTCCAAAAAATAAATAAAAGAAAAACAGAAAGTGACATAAAACAAAACTGAATAAACCATCTTCAAGTAATTTGAATGTTAACTTCCCCTTCAAAAGAAAAGAGTATTGACAAATCTGATGGCATTTAATGCTTGAATTGATGCTGAATATCTTTTATTATGCTTCGAAATTATTATCTGTTGCATCATTTTATTTGCAATGAACATTAATAGATTGACGTGGATTTCAGTTTAAATATGAAATTATGCTCAGCTTTCAAATTCAATTGTGTATGTGTGGAATTATTGTGATTTTTTCAGGACGTTATTATGTATGTTTGGAATTATTGTGATTTTTTCAGGGCATTGTGTTGTTTCCGATATCATAAAATGCTAAAATATATTTGGCAAAGTCCAAAATTTCACAGTTTTCTCAAAATTACTTGCTTATAATAAAAGGATAATGCAGTTGGTGTACCGTATAAAGGGTACTTTTGGGTTATCACTCCCAAAAAAGTTACGAATGTATTGCCAGAGTCTTGTTTGTTTTGGGTGTCTGTGTATCTCTTTCAGTAATACATAAAAAAAATGACGTTTTATTTATTTATTGTGTTAATTTTTGTTAAAAGATTTGTTGTTTAATGTTTTTATGTTAGAAAATATGTATTTTTAGTAATTTGTTCGTGTCTGTGTGCTAAGACAGTGATGAATTTTTTCTGGTTAACATGATAATGTTAACTTTGTTTTAGCTTCCTGATTTTGTTTAAGTGAAAACAGATCAATGTGTACATGGACAAAGTTAAGGCAGTGTGCAGTGCCTAGATTGTGCAATTCTGGGATTTTTTTTAAAGGTAAAATAGGTCAATGTGTACATGGACAAAGTTAAGGTAATGTGCAAAGCCCAGTATGTGGAATTCTGCGATTTTTTTTTTAAGTTAAAATAGGTCGATGTGTACATGGACACAGAGTTTGTGTAAGTGTTTGACTTCTTATTTTGGTTTTGTGTAGCGGGTGGAAGGATCAACACCATCTTGAAATTGGTGCCGATTCTTCATGGTACCGATCTTCACATCAAGAAAGAAAGGATTTGCCAAGGGGTACCGCAAATTTTAACCAATACTTTTTGGGGACATCATGTTCTCCTGTTTAAGTACTTTTGTTGCCTCATCAATAGCTTTTTGTACGGATGTGAATAATCAGAAAATGCTGTGAGTATGCATCTCTTATGTGGTCTATTAGTTGTGCAACAGGCATATGTGAACAAAAGTGTTCCTTTGAGTTCTACATACATTGTGGCACAGCACTAGTGTGGCACTAGTGCTACAGCACAGTGTTTAAATAAAAAAATAATAAAACTTCTGAACAGTAAGTTTTGAGAAAGAACAGCAGTATAGCATACATTATCTGCGACTATTATAAACTAGGTATAAGTATCATTATGATGTAAAAATAGCAAAAATGATACCAGTATGAGCATCAGAGTTAAAAGAGCATGTCCGAGTACAAAGACAGTGTACTTTAAATTTTTTAAAGTTTTAAATGTTAATTAAATATTTTCCCAATTGCCATACTGGCACAGATCTATTGTACATAGATGATTATGACTCAGAATAAACACAGGTAAAGATGGTCTGAACAATACAGTGAAATTTTTGTTTTATTTTACATAGAATTTAACTGTTTTTCATTCTTCATTAGGTAGTTACTTTGCAAGTCATTTCATCATGGGTGGAGAACGCTTTGAAACTACTCAGCCAGAAGCGTACCTATTTGGTGAAAATATGGACCTTAACTTCTTGGGTGGCAGACCTACTCCTGTGAGTTTAAGCTCTTTGATAAAATTAAATGATAAGGCATTTACATAATTTCTGTGATGTTTACTGAAATAAACTTTAATATTTCATACTTTTTTAGTTTCCCTATCCTGCACCACAGCCAAACGAACCTACGCGAACATTAAGGAGTTTAATGAACATAAGGAAAGAGTCTTTGCGATTTGTAAAGTATGTATTTTCAGAGTATTGTAATGTCTCAAATTCTGTTGCTTGTATTAAATGTTTGAAAAGAGCTAGCTTTCTATAGTGTCTGATCTATCATATTTCATCAATTTTAAGATGCATCCCTTAATTTCAGTATTACTTGTAGCAACAACATTAAGAAAAAAAAAAAAAAACTGTTCTAAGAAATTAAAATAATGAAGTGCTAAAGCACATCTTGCACATATTTTTGAATTATCAACTTTGATTTGAGGTACTTACATAAAAACCTGTTGACCATTTTTGCCTATTAGAGAAAAGACACCAAACTATGTGATTTTTCGCCAAAAATAGAAAAGTCTTCAAACATGCTGGTTTGGTGTAACCGTGATAACACGTGTTAGTTGTTATTCTTGAGTAAAGACTCCTTCCCCCCCCCCATCACGCATTTTTGAAAAAAAAATAATGATTAAAATTTGGGACCTGCTTACTACAGAAGAGCATGCTGTTGAATATTTCCAAAGTTATGGAATCTTTCTGGCCTTAAAAAATAATAAAAAAAAAAAGTGTTAATGGCCACGATATGGTGATATTATGGAAAAAAATAATGGAAATTTTTAATGAAAAATTAAATATAAATAAATGATAATATAATAAATTTGCGCGATTGGCGCCGTCTCTTGTGGTCAACGGGGGTCTTCCATAAGTACCTAATTTGGTAAAAACAGCAATATATCTCTTTGAATTAGCAATTTGAAAAAATTAATGATTTTGGAATAATTAGTAATTGAAAAAAAAAAAAAAGAAATCTGTGACTATAAAATGTTCCCACTTTTTAGAATATTTGTATGGGAAATAAAGCGCATTTTAGAATTGAAGATGTATTTTCCTTTGTTGCTACTTTGAAGGAGGTATTAGACGGAGCAGTTTGAAGTTTTTGTGCTGTTTATTCTAAATATAGTTGCACTTTGTTATCTCTAAATATAAATGCACTGTTATTAAGTCGGATGTGTTTAAATAAAGTGTACTTAATAAATAAGATGAAATAATATTTTCGTCATAAAATGAGAAAAACAAACTATTGCTTGATAATATTTAGAAAAATGTTCTCTCAAGGCACAAAATAAAGACATCAAAATCATTTGGTGCTAATATTTCTCTTCAACCTTGAATATTTTTACTCCTCGACTGTAAAAATTGCCAGAGATTGTGCCAGCATCAGTTATTCTGGTAAAATTTTGAAGGAATAAATAGCTATTTAGTTAGCTAATCATGCATTTCTGCATTTAGTTATATAATCAACAGACAAAAATTAATGCAGCATATGAAAACTTAAATAAATATGAGTTCAAGAAGAACAAATTCATTAAACCTTGAACCAGTCATTCCTGTGGCCTAAAACCTGTTAACAGCATGTAAACTAGCAACCAAATAGTAATTTTCTTTATGACCTCATCATCGTACAGATTCATTTAAATGTGAATGTAAGTGGTCTTATGCAGTTTTGCTGTGTTTTTTACTATGTCATTTCTGGAACTCGAGTCTTAAAATGTTTTGAATGTGTGCACTGGTATTGGGATTTGCAAAATTATATTGTTGATTAAATTGTTCAAAACTGCAGTTTGCAAATCATTAATGGTGTATCCAAGAATATGTAACGAAAAAACTTAGCTCCCTTTCTGCTTATCAGTATGATGTAAAGCCAAAGAGAAGATCTTATGATTATGTTGCCTAAGCCTTTTTGGAGGAAAAAGAATGCCTGAAAATTTACATAATGTCCACAGAGTTAAGCTAAAGAGCTTAAATGATAAATTTGTTTATACTTTTGATATTTATGAGCAAAATGCAATTTGTGTTGCTGTAGCTTTTGCCTTTAATTGGCCCAGGGATAAACGAATTTCAGTCCATGAATATAATATATTATGACATTGGAGATTCATCAGGGCCTTTTGTTCTTTAAGTTGGTGCAGATGTGGCTGGTGACTTTTCACCAGAAGAAAGAGTACTTTCTAATGGTTATTGTAGTCAGGGAAACTTATCTGAGTTGGATATTGATAGGGAAAACACCAATGAATTCTAAAAGGGGTATACAGCTATGATGGTTGTAACCATGTTTGTAAAAGATGCTAATATTTCTGACCTTTTTTCTTTAGACATCTTATGAATATCTAATTCAGTCGAGGTAAAATTTTGAAAAGAAAAGGAATTTCTTACGAAGAAATTTTTTCAAGAGACTCTTAAAAATCAAGCATGATAGGAAGTATGCAGTTGCCTTACCATGAAAGGGCTGTGATTTGGCCGCTGTCAACAGGTATAGGGATAAGAAGACTTGAAGCCGCAACTAAAAAGCTCCATTCAGAAAAATGATTTGATACCTATGATACTGTCTTTAAAGAGCGAGTTAAATTGAGAATTATAGAAGATATCACAGATGAACATGTTTCAGACCAGCACGTTCTTCCCCACAGACCTGTAGTGAAGGAATATGGTACTACCAAAGTACATCCTGTATTCAATGCATCTGCTAGGCAAATTGGATACCCATCTTTGAACTAGTGCTTAGAATCTGGTCCCAGTTTATTAGAACTCATTCCAAATCTTCTTCTCAGCTACAGAGAATTTAAATGTGGTATTATTGCAGATATGAAAAAGGCCTTTTTGCAGGTGAGTGTTCGGCTGGAGGAACAAAACACTGCTTGAGATTGTTCTGGTGGAAGGATAGTGACTGTAAAGAAGTTAAGGTAATGCCATACAACATATTGGTCTTTAGTGTAATCCATGGCTGCTCCTTTTTCTCTTGGGTGCAGTCCTGGATTATCATTTGGGAAGGAGTTTGAATGATGCCCAATATATTCAAGGTTATGTAAAGTTTCTAGTTTCCAGTTTCAACATTGATAATCAGCAACAATCTTAAATGATGTGTGTGATATATTACCCATCATTGAGATATGTCAAGTCATACTGCCTGAAGGCAAATTCAATTTGAGAAGTTGGCAGTTCACCAATGATACTCAGAGATTTACTTCTGTGTTAGGACTTTTGTGAGATAGAAAAAATGATATGCTGATGATAGATTCGAACTTGTCAGACAGCTTTGAATTTGAAAAAAATTTCCAAAAGAACCATTCTTTGAGTCACTCAAAGTATTCGTTTATGTTTATTATGTCTATTTTGCTGATACCAATTTGTTGTTGCAAAAGATATGGAAAGAAACATATCTTGGGACTCTGAAGTTAATGGTAATACATTTTTAGAACTTTATTTGTTGAAGGGCACTTTTATTTGTTGTGATTGTATCACAGTGTTTTTTGGCTGATTCAGGCAGACAGAACATTTCTCTGCATATGTTTTGTCACACTAGTCATCCAAAAACTTCCAAGATTGTCTAAATTCATCTCCTAGCATCCAAGGCTAGAATGGCTTCTATGACTCTCCCTTGACTGGAGCTGATTGCTGCTTTGGTGGCAACTCGATTGTGCACGTCTGCTGTAGAAAGGCTTCAATGAAAAATGTCGAACATCATTATTGCACAAATTCCACCGCTATTTTAGGGTGGATTGAGTGTGAGGAATCTTGGACTTGTAGACTGTATGAATATTTGAACTTTAATTTAGCTTTTTATCTTTTCTTTTAAAATTTTTGTTTGTTTTCAAAATTTCTACACCTTAAAATTCCACAGTAGGTTGTTTCCCAACAACTTGATGTGGGAGAATATTGGATTTCAGATGAGGTGCAGTTTTCATTTTATGTTTTCTTTCATTTCATTTTCTTTACTTAAAATGCTTTTTTCACCACTAATAATTATAGTTAGTTTTGTTTCTTGGAAGTGGCAACCAACCAACCAACCAACTTTTTGAGTGAGCTAAATGTGTGTGCATGTAGTAGGCTCATTAAAGAATGTTTGTCGTTTTCATGAGTGATATTTTATTCAAGATCCAAACCTAGTTCTAAACATAAGTGTTATTTTAGAATGTTTTTATTAGTTTCTGGAGTCTATGATATGCTGACAGCACAATAGTTTATTTTAATGCTTGAGCAAACACAAATAATAGTTATTTTTTCTGTCTCAAGTGTCACTAACTTGTTGTTGCAAAATTGTTTTTGTCCCCTAGTAGAAGATGGTTACTATGTGGGGTGTGAAAAGAATTGCATTAGGCAGTCACAATCAGTAGTCACAGCAGAAGACTTTGAATGTATTATGGCTTGCAGAAGTAAAGTCTATCTTTGAAGTAAAAAGATGGTATCATGTAAAATATAGTTATAATTTTCTATGAGGAAATTCAGTTAAGCAGAAAATTAAGCAGTTTAAAGAAACTGTCAATGCATTACCTAATGAAGGACCTGCTAAGCCTAATATGAACAATAAAATAGTTGATCATGTGCTTTACGGTTTCCATTGAAGTCCAAGGAAGTGTGTTTGTAATGTCAGTAGAGAACTCTGCATTCCAAAATCTACAGTTCATAGTATCTTGCATAAAATATTTCAGCCTGATGCATATAAAATTCAAATAGTTAATTTGCAGTATGCTTTACCCCCCCCCCCAAAAATAAATAAATAAAATGATTGTCCCTTTCTTGCATGAAAACATCATAAATGGTGGCATCTACTTGGGCATATTGGAAACTTTTGTTATATCCCAGGATAAAACATAGCATTCGTCAGTGGGGGAGCATAATTACCTAAATAAGTATTTTTTCAGTGGACGGATTAGTCTTGATCATCCTATTTGGTAGCATCCTTTCCATTCAGATATTGAAATATATTAACTTTTGTAATTTTACTGTTAGTCAATAAAAATATCGTATATCTGTCTCTTCTGGCTTTTTTTTTTTTAAATTAGTTTTGAAGTGTATCCAGAAATTTTCACTCACCCTGTATATTTTTGCAACACAAATTTTTTGTATGTTTATTTACTTCTACTAAATGATATAGAATATATTTTTTTTATATATTTTCACACTTTAATTTAAAAGTGTTCATAAAATGCTTAAAATGTGTCAGCCAGAGGCTGAGTGAATAAGATTGCTGAACACTGCTAAATTCACTTCAGCTAAATTTCATATCCGGGGGGGGGACTGACAGCATTGTCCTCACTATTTATTCATAACATGAATGCAAGCCAGTTTAAATGGTCTTTATGAAGGCATCCCCTGGCAAAGAACTCTTAGCTGTTTTGGGGTTATTTAAAATCAAATTCTCCAGTGCTCTAACTAATTGATCATATTTTGATGTTTATTAATATGTCAGTTTAGGTTTATTCTCTGTGTGTTTAGAAATATATGTGTATGTGGTTATTCTCTCTCTTTAAATTATTAAATCAGCTCAAAAAACTGTAGAGACAGTCAGATATTTGTCCCATCTGCATTCTAACTAAAGATATCACGATCTTAAGTAAATGTTTAATATAAAAGCTGTCATTAACATGTCAGCATAATGCATTCACAAACCCAAAGTGTTTCAGCAGTTGAACTCGGTTACTTATAGGTAACTCGGAACACAAGTTCCAGTTAAATGATATTGAAGTACAGAATCAACATGCCTTTCTGAACCTTCGCTCATCCCTAAGTGTTTGTGAAACTAAAGTGGCTAGCCAAAGCATAAGCCAATAAGTTAAATTCAACCAACAGGGAAGTTAAGCAAAATGACTCTCAGGCCATGCCTATTACGCACTCTGGTTAAATTGAAAAGCTTTGTGCATACTTATTCGTTAACTAATTTTTATTCTGATAGGAGTTGATGAATGGAGAAATGAAAGTCAAGTCAAAATAATAAGATAAGTAGGCTAATTAACATAAAACCTTAAATATGGAGTTCAGTTAATGTAATTTTAATTATTTTAAAATTGTAAAAATAATATATAAATTAATTTATTAATTGGATATTTCTCTTCTCAACTTAAATAAAAAAAAAAGAAATTTAGCATTTTTGGAATAATAAAAAGTTTTTTGTGATAGTCAAAATGACCACTGTATCAGTTTTAGATATAGAAAAAATATTGTAATTCTAAATTAAGGGAATATTTTTCAGCATGCGGTTTTGTTTAACTAAGCCATCCAAATGAAAATTTTTGTAACGTGGCATTTTCAGTTTATGGTTAAAATCAGGATCATTCTTAAAATGTTAAATCTTAACTTATGGGCATATTTTGGTGGCTTCAGTCATTGCACTGACTGAATTTTATTCAAAACATGTTCCGGGTTTTCGAATGCATGGGAGTAATATTGGATAGGCTCCGGCCTAGCCATGCTGCTTTTAAGTTAATGTTCTAAGATCTATAATATTTTTTCTTATGTGCATTCAACTGTGGCTTTATTCCTAACCAAATGCAAATTTGCTTATTGAACCCTGTTTCTGTAACTAGTCAAAATATCTAATATTTGATTCAGTTGAAGAATTGTATACACTCTAATACTGGTGATGTGATTATTAAATCAGAATTGATGATTCCTAGTCTGAAGTCCATAGGATGGTCAAAAACCCTTAAAAAGGTGACAAATTCAATGAGTTATTTAGTTTTTTTTGGGGGGGGGTGTAAGGTTTAGGTTTATTCTAATTTTATAACAATTATTTTAAGTTTATACGCCTTTCCTATCTCTTCTAGCTTCAGCTTACAATTCCTTACCAGAATGTATTTTCAGAAATGCGTTTAATGCAAATGAGTAAAAGTAGTATTTAAGTCGATGTTTCACTGACTTTGTTAGAGAGCCAGAGTTTCTGATTAGTGCGTGTTTGCCTTTGGGCTACGTCTCTCTCTAGGCTATTACTACCCTTGGCCGTACTTCAGGCCTTCGATTGCTTCGCCTACTTAATTGAGATTTAGGCGCCAACTACTTAGAATCCTGATAGCTTCCGCTATGTCTTTTTAGTTAAGCTTTAATTCTTATTAATTTGAGTTCAACCCCAAGTGGAGGCTTTGCTGTATGCTCTGAGATAGGAGCCAACTGTGTTCATCCTTATTTTGAGAAATAAAGGGTAATTAACTCTTCTTCAGTCTTACGTCTCTGTTCACACACTCAAGCTATTCGCTTATCGGTGTAAAAGGGCTCCTACATTTAACTGTTAAGTAAAAGGGTGGAACTCCACATGTTTTCTTTTTTTATTCATTCTTTTATCAATAAGTTTTCAGCATGTGATCTCGTAAATTTTTTAAGGAAAAATAAATACCTCATTAGAAAAGGAGATTTACATATTATACTGTTGACCGTGATAGTTTGTTCAGATCCCACGAAAGCTGTGCCACTCATTCCAGCAGAATTCTAACGGAAATGATATCTCTTTATTTAACAATCAGATATAACTTTTTATTTATATGATTGGCAAATACATAATTCAGTACATTAAAAAAACTACATGTATTTTAATTCAAGCTTATAGATTGACAAAAAAATTCATTAAAACCAGTGCCAGTTTCCCAGCAGCCAAAAATGCCTAATGGCATTCAAAATAGATATCCTGTGATTTTACCGGAAGCTTTGTTTATAATGCTATAAGTATAAACTAATTGTCGGTAATAATTCCAATCTATTACTGTTTTGTCACTGATATTCAGCTGTTCGTTTCTCTGTTCAACAGACGTTAATTCTCTGAACAAGCTATAAATGAACTGGAGTGTAGTCACAAATTAGATTCTGCAACTCTTCAACCACATTCCTCTTTGAATGGATGTTTTTCTTCCGCACCTTGAATTGCCATTATTTATCTGTTTTCAAATAAAGTATTGTATCCATTAATATGCATGTTTTTATGGTAGAATTCCATAATTTAAAAAATAATCCACTGCTTGCTTTTCTCAATTTTTATTTTTATTTATTTATTTATTTATTTTCTAAATCAGGGAAAATACAGCAAAAGCAGTTAATTTGTATCCTTGTTCATAAAACCAAAAAGTGGCTTATCAAGATTACATCATATGAAAGTGCAGATGTTATGAGTCTGTTTGATCGTCACGCTTATTGATTGGTGCTAAATTGACTGCTTGGCAACAGTTTCATGGTCAATGAAATAATATGAGTACCAGAAGACATATTAAGATTTACTCTGTATAAAGTGCTACAACTCTTGTGATTGAGTTAAGTTGCTTTTAAAAGCAGCTGTGACTATAAAATTTCTTTCACTAAAACAAAAAATTTGTGTACATAATTATAAAAAATTGTGTATAAATATTAACTTGAATTTATAGCAATCGAAAGAAATATACTTACATTTATAAACATATACATGTAAATATTGAAATTATATATGTTAATTATTAAAGAAGCAGTAAATATGATTTCAGTTTGAGAAATTTTGTAACAATGAATTTAAATGTTGAATATATACAGTAAATATTATTTATTATCCAGTGTTATATTTTAATTGTATATTTATTAAACATAGTCGTTGCTATTTTAATTCAACATAAACTGTGTTTTTTATTTATTTATTCCCTCTATAGAGTACCAGATTCATTTGAAGGAGAAAGGTCAGGTTCTGAAGCTTCTTCATTAAGCACTTCATATAATATAGAATTTACTTTTGATTCTGACGTAAGATGTGCAATCAATATATATTATTTCTGTACTGAAGAAATAACAGCTAATGGTGTTATGTAAGTTCTGAAATCATACTTTTTATAACATTTTATGAGTATTGTATTTTTGTGTCATTGGCCAGTATTTTATAAAATAATGGCCATGAGGGCTAATTTTCTTAATGCTATACTTCTTGTGGCTACTACTTCAAGAACCAAAAGGACAATCAGTGCATTTCGCTTTTTGTTTTAATTTTTGCATTCACTTTCAGAATTAATTTCCCAGTATGTCCATTATGATTTAAGCTTTCTTTATATTAGGTAGCTTACCACCATTTGACTGATTGCCCAATATCGGGGTTGTGCCTAATATCGGGGTTGTTCAGTTTGGACCCAGTCCGTGGTATTGCAGTGAGTTGCGGAGACATGTAATCAAACAGTTAACAGTTACCACCATTGTTAGATTAAATTCAGATTTGTTCTGTTTTATATTTGCATTAATTTTGTGACATTTTGCACTAATTTAACTGTTTTATTTTTTGTAATGGCTCACTCTCTGTAGATATGTACATCATACGTACACATATTATTGTAAATGATGATAATGTTTGTGATAGCAAAGGAACAGAGAAGAAAGATCTGCAGTCTGACCTCCAGATTAGTTTGAAAAAATACTGCTTGTATATATGGTTGAAGTGATTCTTTCTGGTTATTTACTCCTCTCTCCCCGAAAGTCATCAACCATTGGAGACTAATTTTTTGCAAAACTAGAATATGAAAGACAACAGCCATTTTCAAAAATGTCAGCTCTCTAAGATTTAAATAAAACAGCAATCGGTTAAATTTTAAAATGTAAGAAACAGCTATAATAAAACTTTTTTTAGCTCTGTTTTTCCATATATATACAGCAGTCTGTTTCAGTTTCAAAAAACATCAAATAATTTCAAAAACTCCGTATGACCTACAACTTGGCACTGTGCATACTATCATTCTTCTCATCTACACAGTGATAAAATTTTTCAGAGAATTGTAAAAATTCAGTGTTTTGGCTCCAATTTTGATTATTTGAGAAATACAACCTCATGGAATGCGAGTTTTTGCATTATCTGCTTTGGATAAAATGGCATACTTTTTAAGAAAAACAATAGTTGCTTTTTCATCAGCTGGTAAACTCCACAGTTTCATTATTTCTTATAAGAAAAAAAAATTTATCGAATGCGATTAAAAACAAATCCAGTGTAAAGACTGAAGGCCAGATGTCCAATATCCGAAATAATCTAAATCCAGATTACCAGCAACCTTTTTTCTTTTAAGAAATGTTTTTCTCTGCTTCTCTATGCTTTTTTTCTTTATGCACGAGTATTTGATATTTTTTTTCATAAACGTGGAGAGAGCTCTGATACTTAATTTCACTTTTTCACTCATAAAATACCTTGCATGTTAAAGAAACTATCATTTATTATTACAGCTACTGAATAATTTATATCCCTGATGCCAATCTGATGAAATTTCTGCAGTGATATCTAAAGTTTTTTTCTATTAGTAGAGCATGGTAACTATTTATGTTCACATTACACTTGGCGATGATTACAGGCTTCAGCTAACTGCACAGCATAATGTCAAACATGTTGATGAGGAGAAACGTAGCAGAAATTTCTTTCCATATGCAAAAAATTACTCATAGGCCGCTGTTTGAATTGAGAATAACTGATTTGTTATTCAGATAAGCCCAAAACTGGCACCAGGGCTGGTGCAACCACACTGGATGTAGAATTTAAGGAAGACAAAATTTTACAATTTAGAGAAGCACCAAGCAACAAAATTAAGGGATGGCAAAATCTTGAAAATTTAAGGAGGCACTGGCAGCAGAATTCAGGACATACGGAGACTGCACTGGGCTGTAAAATGTCTAGCGCTGGGCCCTGGTTAAACCCTTATACGTTCATTGCCGATTGCACACTGGCACGTGATGTTGCATTATTGCTGAAAAGCCAGTCACATTGGTGGATGCTGTGGCGGGATGTCTCAGTTGCCAGTACAAGAGCAAGACCTCATTACTGATTCTGTATTTCAGACAGCATTTTGTTTTTAGTATGCATGCTGGTACTGTCATGGAGTGAAGGTTAGAAACTTGTTCTAAAGTATAAGGTTTCGAATTACATCAAAATTTCATTTCATGCAAAGATTATATATGAGTAGCATTCTGAAATGTGTAGTTTGTATAATATTGTTGTAACTACCTTGTGGTAAATTCATTTGTAATATGTATATATATATATATATATATATACCAGGTGCGTCTTCGTGCAAAGTTCAAAAATTCGTAATAAAAGACGGAATGCATGAAAAAATTTTCTGTTTGCGCCAATATGGTCAGAAAGACATTGGATTTTTTCCCTGTAAAAAAAAAATGTTTCCAAAAGTAATCGACAGAGGGCACTCACACATCATACTGAGACGTTTTATTCAAATCACGAAAACAGAAACAATCAAACAGATCACAACATGACACTATGCATTTATTTTATAGTAACAGATGTTAAACATTACCACCACAACAAGGTAATAGGAAAATGAGGCGCATCACTATGCCCATTACAGCGGAGTGTAGCATGTCGCCATTCATGGCAGCGATGGTCAGTCATATGGCATTTTTCAGTTCCACCAGTGTGGTTGGGGAGCCTAGGTGCACATGAGATTTCAAGTATCACCACAACCAAAAATCTGACGGGTCAAGTCTGGTGATCTTGAGGGCCACTGAATCTTAATACCACGACTTATCACTCGGTCTTCAGTGAAAGATTCCAAAGGAACGTCTTAACGTTGCGTGCAGTGTGGGGCAGTGGGGCAGGGCACCATCCTGCATGAAGGGTGACATTAGGTAACACGTCTTTCATGCAATGCAGGCACAACGTGGTCATGCAAAAGCATGATACCGTGCTGCAGTGACTGTACAGGTTTTCATGCGGGGTACAGGACAGGGTTCTTAAAAGAAAGGGCCCAGAATAAAAGATGTGGTAAAGCCACACCAAACAGTGACATGAGGAGAATGCAGTGGCTGCCTCCGGTACTCACGAGGGTTTGACGTCGCCCAAATACAACTGTTTTGCATATTGACATCACCATGCAGTGAAAAGTGGGCTTCATCCGTCCACATGACGTTCAGCAACCATTGTGGGTTACGTTCCATTTGTGCCAGCGCCCATGTAGCAAACTTTTGTCTTGCATCTGTATCTGCCGGTAATAACTGGTGAAGTCGCTGGATTTTGCATGGATACATATCCAACATTCCGTGCAGAATATGTCAAATCGACTCTTCCAGAATCCCCATTCTTCTCTCAGCTTCACAAGCTTGCTACTGCTTGTTGATGTCTCAGCTACCATATCTTTCATGACACTTACCACATGGACACGGTCTGCTGTCAAGGGTGGTCTGCCACTTCGATGACGATCCTCCAAACTCCTCGTTTCCTTAAAACGTCGTACTAAATTCTGTATCCCATTCAATGAAATAGGGCTTTTTTGCGCCTTCAGTCCTTTCTCCATGCGAAACTTTTGCAATGTAACAGTTGTGGATTCATCATTCTTGTAGAACAATTTAACCACCAACGCCCGATCTGTTAAGGAAAGCATGCTGCCGGCTTCAAATGATGGATCCGTTTCCAGCCAAGTGTTCTATAGATAGCCTGATTTGCATAAAACATCTCAGTATGGCGTGTGAGCACCCTCTGCCGGTTACTTTTGGAAACATTTTTTTTACATGGAAAAAATCCAATGTCTTTCTGACCATGTTGATGCAAACAGAAAATTTTTCCGTCCATTCCCTCTTTTATTATGAATTTTTGAACTTTGCACGAATTTATGACGCATCCGGTAGTTGTTTGTGGTATAGGCTGATACTGAAGTGATGCATATTGTTACTTATTTTTCTTATTTTGAATAATTTTTAAATGCCATGCACCAACTCGTAATATGACACTGGATAAAGAATTTTACCTCTTGGGCCAGTGATGTTCTGTCGCATAGTCAAATTTCTCTGATTAAAGACTTAGCAATCAGTGTAATAAACATAATCATCTTTTATTACCTCTTTTAAATCATGTATAAAGGACTTATTGCATTGATGAAAAGACTGCAGTTTTTCCACCTTTTAAATTTAAATTGTTTTACTGTAGCAATTGCTGTAACTTGCAATAGCTGCTGAACATTGTTAATAACATGATGTCAGCTCAGTTTTAAATTTTCTCATAATAATCAGTTGAAATTTTCTTTGTGGTAGCTATACTCCTCGGGATCCATCAATGAATTCCGAAACTTACCATTATAAGAAAGGAGTAAATCAGCAGTTTAACCAAGTTTCACATGTCTTTGATCCTAGTAAATATTCAGAAGAAATGGTATGATTTTCTAATAAATTCTGTCTCATAACAGTTCTAAAGTTTTAGCAACTTTATTAAAATTTATTGCTAGTATAATTTCAGTCATTTTGCTTTGCCCAGAATGCTAAGGATGTACAAATTCAGTGAAATTATTTCTTTTTAATTTCAGTTAAATTATAAATTTGAAGATGAAGCTATACCTGTGCTAATACAATGTGTTGCTGAAGAAGGAGATGGTAAGATAATTATTTTCTTAATTTGAGGAATTAAAATATGTATATAGGGGGAGAAAGTGTAATAAGTATTTTATTTTTAAAATATTAATATTATATCAATGTACTTTTACAAATTAAAAATCATAAAACTGTTTTATCTTGGTAATTCCATTTAATGTGCTGTCTAAAAATTTTAGAAAGTATGTCCATTACTTATATTTTGTGCTGATACTTTGTATCTCAACATTATTTATAATACATGTAAGCAAAGTTAAGAAAGGTTTTGAGGTGTGATGTGATTAAAGTAAAACATGTTTCAAGTTCCCCTTTCCCAGTATTAATATAATTATTTTTATATCCCACATGTACAGGGTATTCTGTTGATGTGCCAACAAACTCAGAAGAGTGACAGTAGGCATCAAGAAGAACAAAAATTGCCTTAGAACATGACATTCCTCTAAGGCTTCATCTACATTAAAGCCACATTTCTGAAAACAGTTTTTAACACATTTTACAGTATTAGCCTTTTGCATTCACTATGATATACATGAGCTGTAGCAAAAATATTGACTTACCAATCCCCTTCGAAAGGCATTTTCACATAATTCAATTCTATGTATCATTTTTTAACATCCTTTCTGTAATGCCATTTAAAAACTTTCATAATATGCTGGTCTAAAGGCTGAACGTTGGAAGTTTTATTTGCAAGGAACAACACTTACATTTTTCAGAAAAAAAAAATCAGATGTGAGTATGCTTCCCAGTTATCTAATTAGTAAAAAGAAAAAAAAAATTCAGTTCGCTGTTCCATTTTAGCAAAAATACTGATTGCCATTCAGGAATTCTTGTTAATGTGATAATTTAGAGGTAAATCTTTACACTTTCAAACGTGGAGGTTTTCTGCTTTTGTCAATAGCCAATACTGTCTTCTTAACGGTCCGTCCATATGGTACGTTAATAAAACTATCTCTTTCCTTAGGTTTCTTAAACAGCAGCTGTTTCACATCCAGATATTAATATGTTCTGATAACGTTCTGTAATGCAGTCCAAGTTTTCTGTATGATAAGTGTGTGGCTTGTATTCATTTAGAAGTCCAAGTAAAAGGTCTTTTATCAAGTTATCAGCTGCATGATCTGCCTCTTCCTTCTCACTGCACAGTTTTTGATAAGCAATGTTGGATTTCTCTTTCTTCAGCTTATGGGCCATCTATCAGTTAGTTTATCTTATGGGCCATCTATCAGTTAGTACAAAATTATCTAGCATTTAGTGAATCCAAAAAGCTGTAGAAATGGAAACACTTTTTACTTTTATAGCTTAAAGTCATTCTAAAAAAAAAGAAGTTTCAGTGTCTCATGGTGTTCTTATCATTTTTGTACTTCCTTGAGAAATTTTCATTTTTTATTAGTGCTTCGTTAATTATAATTCCTTGGGGGATTCTTCTGTAATCAGAGTAAATGCCAAACCTGGCAACCGTTTTTATTTGGCGCTATTTCGCATTTGTTGTGGTTTCTGGTTGCATCTTTTCATGTGGCAAACACAAAGCTTTATTTTATTCTGTTTAAAATGTTGTAGTTTTTTTTAATGATATACTTACCTTGAATACATGAAAATTTCTGATACAAGTAAAGAAATAGTTGGTAAGTATTTTTCTAGTTATGTTTGTATTGTATTCAGCGATATGAACTTTCAAGTTTCCAAATGAAAGTAACTGGGCGTAAACTTACTCCACTTACAGAATATTTCCCATTTCTTCTTAAAGGAAATTGCGTAATGCTGTTTGGAAAACTCTCAAATGTAGTTTAAACTAGTACTTAATGTAGTACTTAAATGTAGTTCTTCTCTGTCTGCAGCTACCGAAAATGTCAAAATCTTTTAATGGTTTATCCTTTTCTGTCTCGCTTATGCCTTTTCGCTAAGCATTTTCAACAAGTTGCAAGTTAAGCGTACAGTAAAGTAAAAAATGCTGCCTCCAGTGATTCATTCAAATTTAAAAACTTACGTTTCTAGCTAGGAGCTAGTCTTTGTGTAGCCTTTTGCCTTATTTGGTCAGCCACTTCATGATTGAAGACATAACCAATACTTTGTTTTTTCTTCAGCCTTCAATTACACTTCTTTTCATTCAAACACTGGTCATATATGCTAGTGCTAAGAAGCATTTCATGAGCTTTTTATAACTCTCTGTGAATATAGTGTATCTATTCCAAATGGTAATTTTTTTTTATCTATAAACCTTTAAAGATGTGATACAAAAATTGCAATCAGTTGGTAATCCAGAAGAAACCCCTCACTCATTAACAGTGTTTCTAGAGGATTGTTTTTGTCAACTTTAAGAGTGAGGAAATTCTGCCCCTTCACTGTGAACAAAGATCTCTGAAAATCTCTGTCTCACTGGTACAGGGGCCAAGGAATAGGAAAGTTTCAATCAAAACCTTTTATAAAAGCACTACACATACCTAAATACCTGGTACCTATGTACCTGAATGGCCCACTATATATTAAATGGATGAAATCTGAAAAGCTTTGATACATACAACTAGGATAATATAGCACTGAATAATCAGTCTTTTGCAAGTGTTTTTTAAGTGGCAGAGATGAGTTTAATAAACAGAGGGGAGGGCATGGTTTCTATTGATTAGTATATATTTATTTTGGTTCCTCGAAATTTGAATGTGATAACCAGCTGAGTTTATTTTCCAGTGAATTTAATAAGGGCTGGCACTGTATGAGTAAACCTGATAATTTTTATAATTAACTCTGGCTGAAAGTCAATGCAAAAGGACAGAAAAAATTACATTTAAAAACAGATGGAGGCGAGAATATATACAGAAATATTTTTTACAGTTTGATTACAAAATATACAGTTCTTTTAAAACAAGACATCCTTTCGTATCCTTCTCTTTACAGTTTCAGATAAGCTCATCATAACTTGTTGGTTTAAAGATTAAATTTGATATTCAGCACTAGTTTTTTTAAGAAAATATTAATAAATTGTGTAGGTATGTTACGTTAAGTACTTGTCTAAGTAAAACTATCTCATATTTTAAGTTGTCAACTTCTGTACAGATTTTTTTAAATACTGTTAATTTGAGTACTGTGTTCCATATGACTTTCCTAGATATATTGGATTTCTGGTTAATAAGTTTAATTGTATTAAAAATTCTTTTATCTGAAAGTTTAATTTTTTTACAGTTAATGATACATAAATCAAAATACTTTAATTTCTTCTCGACTTTTATTGGTTTTATTAATTTTTAAGCAAAAAGGGTAGACTAGGAATTTTTCCATGGAATCACAATTATTAAAAGTAAGTATATCATCAATGTACCTGTAGGTATTTGCAGAAAGTTTTGAACTTCTTTGGTCAAGAGATTGTTGAAACTGAAATTCAATAGTGAACAAGTATAGGTCGGAAAGTTGTGTTCAAAAGTTCATACTCGTAGGAAAGGCCATTTATTTGTTTAAAATTGATGTTATTAAATTTAATATAATTGTGAAAAAGTGTGCAATTGAGGTATGTATTCCATTTATCAATTGTAAATATTAAAAGCATATCTGGAAATAAATTTGAAGTTGCAAAAGACTATTGTTAATTTTGTGGGAAGAGTACTATACAAATTCTCAAAATCATAAGAGTTAATTTCTTCAATAGTAGAAATAATTGTAATGTTGTTATTAATGCTCCAACAAAAATTATATTCTCTTTTACCATAGTTAAAAATGAAGTCATTTCCCTTTTTAAGCTGCTCTGCAAGTAAGAAGTAATTGTCCTTTTTATAATTTTTAGTTCCATTGGCAATATATCTGAATTTAAGTGCTGTCTTATTAGAAGAGCGTAGAGGTTAGAAAATTTATTGTTTTCAGTAGGAATTGAAATTTTAAGTTTGTAATGAAAAGCTTTAAGCCCGTTTAAAATGGAGATTTCCTTTTCAGTGGTTTTTTGGTAAATAATGGGTTGATTGAATTCTGCCTCTATTATTTCAGTGTTACCCCCCCCCAAATAATACTGAAGTTATTACTTTCCTATTCTATTTTAGTGATAGTAAATTTTCGTTTAAAAGCTCGGATTTTGTGCTTAATTTTGTGTCTATTTAAATTGCATGAAAATTTGGCTTATTAATCTGATGTTTTATTTTGTTAAAAGCTTCTCTTTCTATTCCTAGAATGTATTGCTAGGTAAATTAAGTTTATATGTTGTTTTAAACTCATTGAGGTTACTTTCAGTGTTGTGAAAGTTTTTAATGCTGTAGACTCCTAAAATTTAATTCATAATTTCGTGATGTCTTAATAGTGTGTTCTGGGACAATATGTACATTACCTGTGATGGTATGCTTATAGTGTTCATTGAGATACGGAAGATATTCTGGCATTGAATAGTAACAAGCTGCCGTAGGATCTAGATTGTGGTGGTTAGTAATGCCATGCCTATTTTTTCATATTTGAAAGTGTTGGTTGGAGAGGCAAGCAAATTTTTTCTTATGCATATGCATATTAATTATTGTGGCACAGCTGTCTCTTCTCCTGATACATCCGTCACTCGAGCGTAGGGAGGTGATGATGTACTGTAAGCTGTGTGATGGTCAATATGGTTTTCTCTGTGTTCTTTTTATTTGGTATTTGTTTAAATAAAGTGTGTTGTCCTAAATCGAAGGATTTTTTACTCTGAATATGAGCCTCTGAACAGCAAATGGGAGCAGGTCCGTGATTATATCAAAAAGAATTGGATGTAAAATACCAAGTAGAAATCGAAACTGCTTCAGTGAAAGCCAGAAAGGGAGAAGTGAAATATTCTCGAATTAACTGGGGAGGACTATTTCATTTGGGCATTGAAAATTAAAGCTGCCTTATCATTGAAAAGACTTGACTCAGTAATTTCGATTATAAAACCAGAAAACTTAGACAAGAAAGATGAAAGACTGTGGAATGAGAAAAACGCTGATGTTGTAGCATATATAAAACTTATTGGGTCAACAGGCACTTCAGTTCTCTGCAGAATGCAAAAATACTTTAGGAGGAAATAAAATCAACATTTACGGGATGAGCCAAAGATCGAAAAATAGATGCCGATAATGAGTTTAAAAATTTAGAAATGAAGTTTCATGAGTCGGCTAATGATTATATCGCAAGAGCGATAGGAAAAGCAACTGCCAATCGCTAGGACTAAAAGTATCTCCTCGGGAATTAGTGTTTTACACAGTACAGAGACTTCCTAGATACTCCATGAGGAAGAGTCTACACACAGTTAAATGAACAGAAAATGACCTGATGGAACCAATGCTGAGGCATTCGTATCAAGGAGAAATAAAAATTATAATGCAAGAATTTGTTACATTTCCCGACAGCCTGGTCACATCACGAAAGATATCTACTACAGAAACAAGAGTCCAAAAAGTGAGTTATCCAAAGGTAACAAAGAAAGAAAGAAATCGCAACCTACAAGTGTGAACATTTCATCTCATTCTGATGAAAGGGAAAGTGATTTTGCTTTGGAACTTACACGTGGAAAAAATTATGAATGTGACAAAATTTGGTTGTTGGATGGTGGTGCAGCTGGACACATGGCAAAAGACTCCTTTTGGTTTCAAAATATTACAGCAGAGGTGAGGGAGATTTACCAGGCAGATAAACATTCAAAAATATTTTCAGAGTGTATTGGTACTGCTAAAGCAAAAACTATAAGTGCAAAAAATTCTAGTTCTGTTAATTTAACTATTAGTAATGTTACTTATGTTCCTGATTTAAGAAATAACTTATTGTCACTCACTGCGTTAATGGATAAAGGATGTAAAATTGAATCGAGGAATAATTCTGTATTAGTTTTAGTAGGTGTAATCAATTACTTTTTAAAGCTTTTAGAATTAATTCATTCGGATCTGTGTGGTCCTGTTCAAAGTGAATCAGTTGGTGGGTGTCAATATTTTATGATCTTAGTGGATGATTTTTCTGGAATGTATTTTACTTATTTTCTTAAAAGTAAAAATGAAGTATTTGATGCATTTTCTAAATTTAAAGGCAGGTATGAAAATTTAACTTGTAAAAGAATTAAACGTTTGAGAACAGACAATGGTTTAGAATTTGTAAATGAACAATTAGATAATTATCTTGCTAAGTCTAGTATTTTTCATGAAAAAACAGTTCCATATAATACTGAAAGTTATGTGAAAGCTGAACGGGCAGAATTCTTTTGGAAAGAGCTGGGACATTACTGCATGAGAGTGAGTTTCGGTAAAATTCTCGGCAGAAGCAATTAACTTCACTACTCAAGTATCAAATTAACACCCCCCGGAAAGGGAAAGAAAAATTCCTATAGAAATTTGGACTGGTGAAAAACCCAAATTAAACTATCAAAAAAAATTTTTATGTGTGGCATGCTTTCACATTCCGAAAATAATGCCAAACAAATTTGATATACCAAGAAAAAGGAGTGATAATGTTAGGATATGATAGAAAAAGAAAAGGATATCGTATTTATGATATAGCAATAAATAAAATAATTGAAGAACGATCGGTTAAATTTAACGAACCTTTAAAAGGTAATAATTGTATGGGAAAAAATAAAACCATAGAAACTTGGGATATTGAAGAATTAAAAGAAATTTCGTGGAAGGAAAATGAAGTAGATCAAAAAACAAAAAGTGAAAAACCACACTTCTAATTGGTTATTACGGAAAATACTCAAGCAAGCAAATATGCTGACTCGTTGAATTTCGAAATCACCGACATGAGCCGTTGTAGTGGGGGGCGATGTTAGGGGGAATGAAATCCAAACATCTGACAGCTATGAAAAAAATAATCAAAATGGAAATGCAATACGATTAAGACGATCTGAGAGGCTCAAATCAAAACAACTGTCATCAGATATAATCAGTGATGTTCTAAACGATTTTTCAGATGCAAAAAACAGTGCTAATTGGTATGACTGGAAATCAGCAATGGAAAATGAATTAGATTCAATACATAAACACAAAGTACGGGAAATAGTCGAAAGGCCTAAAAAAACAAAATTAGTAAAAAGTAAATGGGTGTATACTTTGAAGGAAGGAGACTTTGGGGAAGTAAAAGCACGCTTGATAGCGGCTGGGTTTAATCGAATAAAAAATTAGGATTATACCGAATCATATTCACCAATTGTTAACATTTAATGTTTTAGATTATTGCTTGCGCTTTCAGCTAAATTAAATTTGACTGTTAAATTTTATGATCTAAAAACTGCGTTCTTGTACAGTGACTTAAACAAAGATGTATATATGACTCTTCCACCTGGTTATGAAAAACTGATTGGAGAAGGAAAAATATATAAATTAAAGAAAAGTATTTATGCGTTGCCTCAGTCAAGTAGAAATTGGTATATGAAAATAAAAACTGAGTTAGAAAAACTTGGACTGGTACAATTAGGATCTGATAATTGTATATTCATTTATAATGATACCAAAAACATTTTTATACTATGTTTGTAGGTTGATGATTTAGCTGTATTCTGTAATAATAAATGCATGAAAATACTGTTTCTAAAATTAAAAATGTATTTGAGTTACATGAAAATATTAATTCAAAATTTTTGGGAATGCAAATAGAAAAACTTGAAAATGGTGTATGTTTGTCTCAAACAGAATATATTGATTCCTTATTGACTAAACACAATCTAGAAAATTGTGAAGCAGTAAAAATGCCAATTGTTAAAGGGGCAGGTAAAGGTTTTTCATGTACAAATGAAAAGATTGATACAACTTTGTATCAGGAATTAATTAGGGAATGTTTATATTTAGCGAATAAAACGCGTCCTCATATATCATTTGTAACAACTTATTTGTCAAAATTTAATCGTGTACCAGAAAAAGGGCATTATATTTTGGCTAAAAGGGTATTAAAGTATTTAAAAGGTACAAAAAATAAAAAAGCTATTCTATAGCAATGATTTTGAAGCTTTAAATGCATATGCTGATGCTAGCTGGGGAAATGGAGAAAATGGTAAGTCATTTTCTGGTTGTACAGTAAACTTCCAGAAATGTGCAATGCTTGGAACCAGAGGTTGTGTGGATTTTGCGGATTTCAGGACAGAAAAGGTAAATCATAATATTCAGACTAAAAGTGCAAAATAAATAAGACATATTAGATACATTATTTTATTATATGCATTAAATTATATATGTATTATTATTATACATTTATATTAGTGATTACAGGGAATATTTTAAAACATTAAGGACATACTATACAATAATGATATTAAAAATAAGGGATATTAATGAAGTTTTTTTTTTTTTTTTTTTCTTTTCAAACATTTTTCTGATAGAAGTTTGTTTTAAAACTTTAGGGTGCTCTAGAGTAAGTTTTTTTTTTTTTGTAAATTCTATAGAGTCATAATCTCTTGTACTGTGGTACAGCTCTGTTGTTCCAAATATTTTAGGTATTTTTCACCGTGTTCCAAACCCTCATTAAAAGATATTTTCTCACTCCTATCAAATTCACTATGTCAATGTCGGAGTCGTTTTTTTGCTGTGGTGAGTTCAAAATAGAGCCAATGATTTCATATCGGTCATCTGATATGCCAATGTTGGCTCATCTGAACACATTATCCATATTAAAAACGTCTTCTGGGCCAAGAATTTTTTCTGCCACTAACACAGAATGATTATTATTCGGTAATTATGACATCATTATTGGATAAATATTTTTCCTTCGGTATTTCATTCTCCATGTTGCAGTTTCTGGAACTTGTAAATTGAATGTTTATGTTTTGAGAGGCAATGCGGATTTCAGGTCGGCGGATTTTCGGTATTTTACTGTGCTATTTTACTAGGCGATTTATTGATTTCTTAGAAATGTTGTAAGCAAAGAAATGTTAGTCTCTCTACTTGTGAAGCAGAATTATTTTCTATTTCTGAAATTTGTAAGGATATTATTTGGACTGTAAATTTATTATCAGAATTAAAATGTAAACAATTTTTGAATGGTTCAGTGACTTTGAATACAGACAGTCAAGCTGCTATTCAATGGATAAACTGTGCCAAATCTTCTACAGAATCCAGACACATGAACTTACGTTTCCATTTTATGAAGGATTTAATAAAGGACAATGTCGATAAGTTTTAATATTCACAAACTAATAATATGATTGCAGATTTTCTTACTAAGTGTGTCAGTGAAGAAAAATTATTGTATACATTGAAAATAATTTCCTAATGTAATGTGTTATATATTGTTCTTTTCTATTTCATTTTTGTATTGAAAAAATGTTGCTCGCAGGAGGTGTGTGTTGGATGGGAGGTGAGCGAAATTTTTTTCTTATGCACATGTGTATTAATTATTGTGGCACAGCTGTCTCTTCTCCCGACACATCCATCATTCACGCATACGGTGGTGATGATATATTGTATGCTGTGTGATGGTCAGTATGATTTGCTGTGTGCTCTTTTTATTCAGTATTTGTTTGAATAAAGTGTATTGTCCTAAATCAGAGGATTTTTTACTCTGAGCCTCTGAACAACAGAAAGACTGTATGATATGTGCTATAATTGCTGTGAAATGTCTTTGGTTACTTTTTTAAGATTTTGTGGAATATAATTTGGTTGTATTTAGGTTGAAAGAAATTTAATTTGCAGTGATATTTATTTGTGTTTATTTTTCGATTTAATAGTTTAATATTTAAAATAATCTGGAATCAGGCTCTTTTTATGGATAAAATTTTTTTATTGTTTTTGCAACTTTCTCTTTATTTTTTCTGCAAAAGAAGTTGAATTGGCACTAGGTTAAGGACTTTGTGATGCTGAATATATGTGTTACCCATATGGGTAAAGCATTTTAAGTGTGAACAGTGGTTCTTGAAATAATCTGTTATAAGTTTTAGTAACGGTATCAAGGTTTTGAATATCAATATTATTGAAGTCGTGTAACTGAAAGTGTTCCAACTCTGCAGTGATAATGCCAGTTTTTTTAGAGAAGTCTTGCTTGTCATTCATATTATTAGAGTATTTTTTAATTTGAGACCAATGATTATTAATTCTAACATTATTTTTCATTTGTCCAACATATTAGATAATACATGTTTTGCGAGTAATTAGGTAAGACTGGTTATTTAACCTGCTACCTTTCGGCATAAGCAGGGATTAATAGAACATCTAACTTTAATTAATTTTACCAACCACCATACCGTACTCGACCTCTTCAAGAAGATTTGCCGACCTCGCCAGCAAAGTCCTTTATTTCAAACAAAAGATAATACATAAAATAATAAAATACAATAATTAAATCTTCTTGATTTATAAATAACAATTTTCATCAAAATAATAATAATATTACAAAATAAATTTCATACAAATTTCAATTTTACATATATTTTATATAGATTATCAGAACTTATGATAATTAATACAATCACTAAATTATAAATTACAGAGACTACACTTAAGTCATGAACATATAATCTTTTACATAAGTTCAAATTTCTTCAGAGATAAGAGTTTTTTTTTTTTTTTTTTAAGAGAGCATTAAACTCTTCTTATAGTTTATAAAGACCCATAATTAGTCCTTCTAATTAATAGATCATACTGTCTTCTCAGACAAGAACAATTTTTTTTATCCAAACTTGAGTGTCTCACATCCAGTCCAAGTTTATATTTGCTATTTGCTACTGCGCAATTTATACATACTGGACTATTTTTACAGTCCCAATGACTATGTCCTTTCTGGGCACAATTTGCACATATTTGATCTTTAGTACATTTTTTATGAAAATGTCCAAATTCTTGACATTTGAAGCATCTTACTATATTCAGATACTCTCTGACATTTATTCGGGACCATTTAAAATTAATTTTGCCTTGATTTATTACAATTTTAAATTTTTGGGGTTGAACCTCAGCAACCCAATGAATTTTGTTATTCTTTCCTTTTATTTTGAAAAGTGGATTAAAACCACCATCTTCAAACATTTCATTTTGTTTTATAACTGCTTCTTCCAATTCTTCCTTTCCAGTTTCAAAATCAAGATTATACAGAATAATCTTAGGATTTTTCTTTTTTAGAGCTTTAGCTTCTAGATCCTCTTTTAACAGAACATTCGTCTTTATCTCTTCTTCAAGTATGTCAATTTCATCATTATTTAAACATTCAATAGCAAGACCACCATTATTGATCTTTTTTACATTTTTGATCCCTATTTTTAAGTTTACGGGATCTATAGACTCAACAATTTTCATCTTTACTTCTTCTGATGAGACACCTTTATTTTTAGGGTATATCAATGTAACATGTTCTTCCTTTTTCTTTATTTTTTCTTTTTTAGGAATAGATCTTTTGTCTATCCTTTGTTCCTTAAGAATTTCTGCATACGTTTTTTCCACTACTTGTGGTTTTTCCAAAACTTCTAACCTTCCCTTGAGGTTTTCAATTTCCAATGCTTGTAATGTAATAAAATTAAACAACAATTCTTGCGTTTTCAAGATTTTTTTTCGTAGATGAACAGTAACTCTTGAAGCCTCTGCAAGATTTATCTCAAGATCACCTATAAGTGATCTAGCTTCCTCAATACAATCACTTTGAATTAACGTCTCTGTCTGCACATCTTGATCCATTTTTGATTCAAATTCAATCGGGACCCTGGGGTTTCCCCGATTGAACCTGGGGTTTGGATTTCGACCACCTCCCTTGGGAGGAGGAGCCCTCAGACCACGTCAAGGTACCAAACCCTGGGAAGTTCTTCTATTGGCTATAAAATACAAAATTACAATCTTCTCAAATTCACTTTTTCTAATAACTCTCTTTTTCTCACAATTAAGCCAATACTTCCCCTGAGGGGAGTAATTAGGTAAATACAATTGTATGTTTCTCAAAGATATAGTTCTTAATTGCATTGGTGGGGGCATGGCATTAAATTTACATATAAATCACTTCATGCGAAAACATTTGTTTAAATTCAGTTTGATTGATACGAGCAATATTTTAAAGCATGGGTGTCTAAACTATGACTGTTTGAGGGCCACATTGCAAAGGGAAAAAAAAATTGTGGGGCCACACATACAATATTTTTTAACAAATTGAAATAAAAATTAGCTCTATGTTGTTTTATTAAAATTAAACTAACTTCTTTTTATTATTAATTTTTTAAATTTGAATTAGATATGTATAGGAACATATTTATTATTAATTCGTAAAAGTTTCGTTTCTTTTAGTTTGGATTTCATAAAGAGATGGAAAAATTCAAAATAATGACATGGATGAATTTGCTTTTGTTGAACAAGCAAATCGATATCAGGTTCAGTAGGTTGCAATTCTTAATGCATTATCAAGATGTTTGTCAGTGATTTTTGTCCTATTTTTGTTTTTGTTATGCTTCATTCTTGAAAATAATTGTTCACAAATATAGGTACTGCCAAAAGCTGAAGACATTAATAAAGCAGGATTGTGAAAGTTAGGATATTTATCATGAGGTAGGCAATCTTTATAAAACTCCAGTAAAGAAACATTTTCAAAATTTTCTTTCAGTTGAATGTCACTTTGCAGTTCAATGCATTCCTTTGGAAGATTTGAAGGTAATTATTTCCAGAGAAAATGGCGTAGAAAATATGCTGAAATAGTCTTTTATTTTTTCAAAAATCTTGAAATCTACTTTCAAACTCGTGATTTAAATCGGAAATTAATGCAGCAAATTTTGTGCAACTCGCAGGTTTATATGCAGCCAAAGTACTGAAATGTGTCAAATCGTTTATTTGATTGTGCAAAATTTTAACTTTCTTTCAAACACTATTATTGTTTGGAACATATTATTAATAAGTTGATTTTTTCCATGAAGTCTCAAATTTATATCATTCAAATGTTCTCTTAAGTCTATTAAAAAAGCTAAATCTAAAACCCAATCTTTGTCTTCAAATTCAGTCACAGGTTTCCCTTTAGTTTCCATGAATATTTTTGTTTCAGTTCTTAAATCGTAAAATCTTTTGATCATTTTCCCCTTACTGAGCCATCTTACTTCTGCATAATAAATAACATCTGCAAATTCAGTGCACCTAAGAAAATCATGAAATTGTCTATGATTAAGTCCTTTTGCTCTTATGAAGTTAATGGCTTAATACACTTTCCGTTTTTAAAATTTTGCCGCATAAATTTCTCTGATTTACAATACAATGATATGCCATTAAGATCATATAGCCGGCTGCGATGGCTTCATTATTAACCATTTTAACGAGTCCCCCATTTTTACCAACCATGGCAGGGGCTCCATCGGTTATGATAGCTGATAAATTTTTTATAGCTAAGGAAAACCTTTTCATCGTCGTTTTTAATGCATCAAATAAATTTACAGACTTGTTTGTGTCCGTTAACGATACTAAAGCAACGATTTCCGTGATGTTATAATGTTCATCGATTCCTCTGATAAAGATTGCTAATTGTGCCATATCAGAAGCATCAGTGCTTTCGTCCATGGCTGACAAATAAAATTTTAAATTGATGCATTTGCTTGTTAAAGACTTTTCAATGGAATTCCCCAAGTCTTCAAAATTCTTGTGGCTGTAGTTTAGTGTGATAAACTGAGTTTAGAAAAATCCAACTTTTTTTAGAAAAATTCAACTTTCTTCTTTCCATACATTCTTTTATAAATTCTCCATCAATAAAGGGTTTGATTTTTTGGCCATTAAATTTGCTATGACATAACATGCTTTTGCAATGTTATTGAGTAGCTGTCTTTTTAAACAAATTTTGTTCAGACAATAGCCCTTATTTTAGTTCTGTTATTTTATCTTTACGCCAAATGCCGAGATGTACATCATATTTTGCAGCATGCTTTTGACTATAATGCCGTTTCAAGTTGTAGTCTTTAAAAACTGGCACAAAGTGCCTACAAATTAAGCTTTACTATTCTCCTCAATAAAAAAGTATTTCACCGTCCAGTTTTCTTTAAAAACTCTTTTTTTCATCTTCAATTTTTCTTTTTTTATGTTCTGCTTGTTTTTTTAATGACATGGAGACCATCTAAAAAAATTATATATTTTAATTTTATAAGCAAATATCCACAATGAATATGAATTATTTATACCTTTTTAAGAATTTGATACAAGAATTAGTAACTGAAAATACAGTGCATACTGCATACAAATATTGTAATTCGTTGAAAATTTGTGTACATATTTAACATTTTTAAAAGTTTAACGACGGCAAAAAGACATTGACAATTAATGGTTGATTATTTTTGGAAATATAAAATCAAGTGGATGCACACATAATTCAAAACGTAAATTCTCCTGTGTGGCAAAATATACCACATGGAACAGTTTTGGGATGTATTTAAATATTTTACATACAAGTTGTGAACTTTTGTGAATTGCAAAAGCATAAATTGAAGTACATGCTGACTAATTTGTATAGCTATTAATATTACTTGTACTTATTTATTATCACTACTTATAAGCTCGAAATTCTGGTCCTGCAAATGACAAAGTTCCCACCAAGAATGAAAGAAGCAATAATGCTCCCCTATAATGATATAAACCTGTAGCGCCATCTAGGTGCAAAACGACACGTGTAACATGAATATTATAATATTCTTAGCCTACATAGAGAAAAAGTGGGATCCGTATTGAAAATAAGAGAAATAATCTTACACATGCTATTTTCACCTGACTTGTGTTACGAGACGGATTTCTCACCCCATGAAAATCACGGGAACCGTACATGGAGTGGTCTAATTCATCATGACATATCAACAAATCGATTATATATGAATCAAATTCAAACATATATTTTTTAATAAAAATATATAAATTTAAATACTTTCATAGTTTTCACTTGGGCCACATTTTAAAGACTTCTGGGCTGCACTTTAGACACTCATGTTTTAAAGTAAAGAGGGAGCTGGCCTACTTTTACAGTTAAGTTTTCTAAGAAAAATTTGAAAACAAAATTTCTTTGGAAATAATTTTGAAAAGTCCTATTTAACATAAGTAGCATTTACAGCTGCTAACTTTATTAATAAAATTTCTAAAGAAATACAAGGAAAAAAACTTTTAAGGAATTTCAAAATTTATTTTAAAAGGACTTAAAAAGTAAAATCCTCTGGTGTTGCAGCTAATATTATTTTTCATTTGTCCAACATATTTGATATTACATGTTTTGCAAGTAATTAGATAAATGCAATTGTATGTTTTTCAAAGATATTGTTTTTTCATTTTCACTAGGAGGCATGGCGTTAAATTTACATGTAAATCATGTTGTGCAAAAACATTTTTAAAATTAGTTTGATTGATACGAGCAATATTTTAAAGTAAAGAGGAAGCTTTGCTATTTCTAATTAATAAAGCTGGAATTGGTAATGGCTTGGAATTAGTGCTGTTGTGGTTAAAATTAAAAATTTTATTTAATAGAGAATATATAAATGAAAAATTCTCTCTTAAGAAATATGATTTAGACAGTAAATGGGTACTATTGGGAAAATCAAAAATTGCTATTTCTAATTTGTCATGCCTCGCGCTCATTCGAACACGAGGCGGGTTCATCTGGTGCACTCACCACGATAGGAAATAATCTTTATCCGTTAGATATTTTATCCACTAATTTATTACACATAACAATCACAGCTACACTACAAAACGAATACACTGTTATCCATTAAAATAAACTATATACAATATATATATAGCGCGCAAATAAAAAAACATGTTTAAGTCATATCCTTTTGACACGGCATGGTTGCCGGTTCACTCCCGAAAAAGAAAAAACTGCAAGTCCCGTCTTCACCCCACCAGCCTGCCTCGACCGGTTTTTCCGGGGTAGCTACGTCACTTCCCTTAATCGTCTTTCAGCCTCGCGAAGAAAGAGTTCTGGAAAATCTTCCGCTAAGGAGAGGAACTTCACACATCCCCTCTGGTTTATAAATATTTCCGACTTAGTCGAAAAATTTGAAACCCTCATTATTTTGGCACTTACCAGGTAATCCCTCTTTCCTTGGGCACAGCACAAGTAAACACAGTAAAACCAGAGAGCAAAAAAAAGGGTCATGGTACAGTTATAGACACTAACCAAAAAAAACAACACATATAAGCATAAAAACTGTACATATTCAAATTCCTATAGCAGTATGAACAAAACATTGCAATATCAATACAACTCTCTGACACTCCTGTATACCATAATAACACAATAAAGCAATAATGACATATTAGTAATGACATTACCTTTATCTAGAGTAATCACAATAATACACAAAAAAAATAATAAATGAACGCTACAATATCTATATACCTTTTGTCATATTAGCATTGAACATTATATTTTCTAGTGTTACAATAACAAACACAAAAAATTGTATGATACCATTTTTTTTTTATTTTTCGTTCACATTATTGCTCACTGATACATTCGTGAGGGATCCTAGACAATGCGTCTGCATCAGAGTTTTTAGCTCCTGGTTTATGCAATACAGTGACTTGGAATCGAGATAGAGCTAATGCCCATCTCTGTAATCTAGCATTCCGGGGTATCCCTTCGGTTAAGTATTTTAATTGGTTATGGTCTGTATGCAACCAATTCTTATTTCCGTATGTCCAAGTTTCGAACTTGTCGAGAGCCCAAATAATTGCATACGCTTCTCTTTCTATAGTGCTCCATTTGGACTGAGCACTAGTTAATTTTTGGCTAGCAAACGTTATCGGTCTAGCTTTCCCATACTCATCTCGTTGCAGTAAACACGCTCCAATACCTATTAGTGAGGCGTCTGTATTAATTTCAAAAGGTTTCCGTATATCCGGCGTATACAAAGACGATGCCGTGCACAATGCATCCTTTAATTCTTTGAATGCCTTCTCGGCTTCAGACCCCCAAGGTATATCATTAGGTATAGATTTTCTCGTAAGGTCAGTTAATGGCCTAGCTATTTTTGCATAATTCGGAACATACTCTCGATAGTAATTATATAACCCCAACACTGATCTTAATTCCTTTTTTGTTCTAGGTGGCTTCAAATTTTTAATGACCTCCAATTTCTCTGGATCTGGGCCATGTCTGCCCGAACCTACTATGTGACCTAAATACTTTACCTCCGACTGGCCAAAAGAGCATTTCTCTAAATTAGCCGTAAAGTTTAATGTCTGTAAAGTACTGAGTACAGCTTTTAAATGTCTAAGATGTTCTTCCCACGTTGACGAATAGACAATTATATCATCGATGAAACTTTCAGCATAATCACTATGTGGTCTAAGAGCTTGGTTCATAACTTTCTGGAAAGTTGCGGCAGCACCTGACAAACCGAACGGCATCACTTTCCACTGATACTGACCCTTCGGAGAAACAAAACTCGTCAGATGTCTACTTTCCTTCTCCATAGGGATTTCCCAATACCCCTTAAGAATATCTAGCGTAGACAAATAACGTGCTGCCCCTGCCTTATACCGAAGCTCTGCCGCGTTTTGCATCGGAAATGGGATTATCTGACTTTCCGCATTAAGCCCTCGATAATCACAACATAAACGTATGCTTCCGTCCCTTTTTGCTACACACACAATAGGGTACGCGATCTCTGCTGTGGAAGGTTCAATTAAACCTCTTTCTAACAAATCAGCAATTTGTTTTTCCACCTGTGGTTTCAACGCCTCAGGTACCTTATAAACATGAGGTTGCTTTCTTTCAACTCCCGGTTTCAACCTGATACTGTGGGATCCTACCTTCGCACATTTAATCTCCCCGTCAAACACTACATGGAAAGATTTGATTAATCTGCTCAACTGATTCCTTTGCGACCTATCTAAATGTTTCCATTCATCTGAACCAATGATCCTATCTAAAAGTTTTTCTGCCTTTGGGTTTCTTTCAATAGGCGCATGCTGCACCTCTCCAAACTCTGTGTCAGCTTCGTAGATTATCCCTACTGCATTTATGGGTTGTATGTATTTCCGTAACTTATTTTGATGCAAATGTCTAACAGATTCATCCGGCAATTTTACCAAATACGAATGTGGAGACTTTTTCTCAACAATTTCTCCAGGTCCTGTCCATTTCGAGCAAAGTTTATTTGTTGACGTTGGTATCAGTACGACCACCTCATCACCTATTTCGAATTCCATTTCCTTAGACCTCAAATTATGATGATGAACATATTTCTGCTGCTTGGCTTCCGAATTTTCTTTAGCGAATTTCTCCGCCTCCTGTAACCTATTTCGTAGAGAAATTAAATATTCTGTAACGGATTCCCCAACTCCTTGTGGTAATACTGTCTCATCTACCCAACTTGATTTAAGTATGGCCAGTGGCCCGACTGGCACCCGACCATACATCAGCAAAAATGGTGAGACTCCGGTAGTTGAATTCGGTATCTCCCTATAAGCCCATAACAAATATGGTAACTGCTTATCCCAGTTTCTTCCTTGAGTATTTATCGCGTGATGCAACATTGACTTCGTCGTTCCAATCCACCTTTCCACTAGCCCGTTTGACTGCGGATAACCTGGCGTAGAAAATTTTGGCGAGGCCCCTAACTTACTTAAAAATTCTTGTGTTAGCTTAGCCTTAAAGTTCGTTCCGTTATCCATTGCGATCATTCTCGGAACTCCTGTTCGCATGAAAATGTCAATGAAAGCGTCACATGTAGCCTTCGCTGTCACCGCCTTCAGTGGAATTGCCTCCGGCCATCTGCTGTGTTGATCAACAACACATAACACATACTGGTGCCCTCTTGAAGATTTCGGTTCAATCGGCCCTAAAATGTCCGCATTTACCACTTGAAATGGAAGTTCTGGCCGCCCTACTGCTGTAATTGGAGCCCTATCCTTCCCTTTAACTTTCCTTCTTAGCTGGCATTCCTTGCAAGCTTCACACCACTTCCGCACCTCCTTTGACAATCCTTCCCACCAAAACGACATTTTAATCCTTTCCGCCGTCTTCTTTGCTGCGAAGTGCCCCCCTTGTAAGCTTTCGTGAGCCAACTTCACAATTTCTTTCCTGCGGCTTTGAGGAACAACTAACTGACTACATCGCTGCCCATTGATAGTTCCTGTATGGTACAAAATTCCTGACTCTAGCCAATACCCATTCTTGTTATTACGTGCATCCGTAAACGCGCTTTTCAGTGAACCACATTCCTCTTGCTCCTGTCTAAAACGTTGAGTTTGCGATAGGGGTGGGTTATCAGCTGACACTTGTTCACTGCCCCCCAATTCTACTTCCTCTTCATCTTTGCTCCTTACGAACGGTGTAGTTTGAGCTATTATCGTTTCACCTTCGACCTCCTGAGTGGCTTTTTCTGGATCTGTCGATTCTTTTCCATCCAAGTTACTCGATACCTGACCAACTCCCAATACTAGTTTCTCTTCCTTATTTTCTCCCCAGTAAATATCTCTTTGTTCCCTGAGAAGTCTAAAATCTCGAGGTGTCACTAGCGCTTCCTCGTACAAATTATGCACTACTGCTGCATGAAGATTTACATAAGGCTGTACATCCTCTTCTCCTGACCAGATACTGATAGGTACTGTAACTAATTGGGCTTCTACCTGGGGTCCTACGGCGGGTTGTAACCATATCTTCCCTCCAGACTCCAAATATTTCTCTGGAACTACCGATTTCCGAATTACAGTAATTTCTGCTCCGCTATCAATCACTCCTTTGAACCTAGCGTTGCCTATCTGTAGATCTATCCTAGGTAATATCTCACTTGCCCTAGTTAATGGAATTTCTTCTGCATAGTTAGCTAACTTTAACCCTACACATATTTTATTTAATCCCTTTGCTTCTGCCTCATCCGTATCCCCTTTTTCGCTTCCTCTCTTGGGTTTCGCTATCAGGTTTATCGCTGGACAAAAACGCTTTATGTGTCCTTCACCCTGACACTGAAAACATTTTAGAACTTTCTTATTTGCCTGCCCCATTCCTTGAGGTTCTGAAGTTTTTATCCCTTTGTACTTCTCTTTATCAACCCTGTAATCAGAACTGAAATTCCCCTTACTCTTATTTGGTCGTATTAATTTTTCCCCTTGTCTTACCAAGTCCTGTTTTTGTCCCATTTTATTTACTTCCTGAGCACTCGTATTGTAATTTCTAGGCATTGCTGCAACGTAATTATCCAAATCATTTGCAAGCTCGGACGGAGATAACCAGTTTTCTACCTCTTTTAACAGTGTATGCGCCTTAACATTTGCGGGTAATTGATCTTTTACTTGATCAACGATCAACAGTTCTCTTAATTTATCAAAAGTCTTAACTTTTCTGGATTCTAAGTAGAAATCAAGTGCTGCCTCAACCCTCGCTATGTGCTGAGTGTACGTTTCCTCATACCTTTTTACACATTTTTCTAAATTCCTTTTATGTTGTAGTGGGGTAATCTGGAATTCTTTTAATACTGTGTCTTTAATTTTCGTATAGTTATCTAAATCCCTTTCCCCCAGAGTTGAGATCAAACTTTTCACTTTGGTTTTTAAACTCTGCAGAATAATTTTCCCCTTATGTTCTTCGGGAATTTTATAGAGATTAAACATCATTTCCGCATGATGGAAAAAGAACGGCCATTCCTCAGCTTTAGATGGCGGGTCAATCATAACTCCTTTCATTATTTTTAAATGTTTCAAGAAATCATTTCCCTTGCTCTCAGCATCTGAAACACCTTCATCCTCTGAGCCCGATTTACTTTCTCTTTTATCTATTTTCCTACTCTGAATTTCTAGTTCTTTAATTTTTATCTCGTGTTCTCTCTCTAATTGTCTTTCCCTAAACTCCATTTCTTTTAATCGATCTTTAGCCACATCTGCCTCTAACTTACACTTTTCTAACTGCAGCTCCATTTCCTTTAACTTAATTTGAGCCTGCATGTTCTTAATAATTTCATCAGATTCTTCTGACACCCTATTTCTTCTTTTAGGACCCATATTAATATCTGATATTTCGTTTTACAGCTTTACACATACAACACCTGAATAACACTTGATTTTACAGGCAAACATACCTATTTCCTTACTACTGAATACTGCCATTATTCACTTAGCAAATATTATCAGTATAAACACAATCATGAATAATACCTTTCTCATACTACACATTAACATATATTTCACCATATATTGTTTAACACATAAATACCAAAAATTATATTAGCTTTTGAATTAGTATCAAATAAAATATTTCTGCATACTTTGGCATTACGCCGTAAGGCTTTACATATTTTGGCAACGACACAAACATTTATTGTTATCAAATCATTAAACTAATTAATTTTTAATCAATCTATTAACTGCAATGATTAAAATATTTTGTCAAAACAAGGCAACAATAAAAATAGATAATCATTTCTATCTTAATTAACATGAGCACACAATTAAATGTTTCAAAATTATTGCTGATATATTTTTGAACTATTTTAACATTCATTTAGCGTACATTATCTCCTTAACAACAAAAATAATCATTATTCCTTATTTACCTAAAATGTACTTTCTCAGTGCCTACTGGCTTTAACGAATGCCATATTCTAATCCTGTTATTACCCGACATAAACACAATTTTAATTTTCTCAGTTACTATAGTAATTATAGGGAGGGAGCTCTCTTCATTCATGTACTGTGCTTCCCAAGAAATTAAGAGGGACTTACCTTTGATCCCGATAGAAGAAAATGTCGAATTGTACTTCACATTGTACAATTTAATCATCACACTGCACAGACACGTAAAATAATAATATCACCACGGTAACACTGATGATCACTTTTATCACACACTGGCTAATCACTTTTCACACGACGAGATTTCATAAGCCCTTTCATTCATTTGCACGTGTAGGCTTGGGCATGCCACTTCCTGCTTCCATGACCATCTTTTGTCATCTTCCTTCCTTTGGTGAATTATCACATTCATTTAAATCACTTTTTACGACCTTATTTCCTTCGTATTTTTGGTGATTTCCTTTTCCACACCATCCTGTCGACTGCGCCACTTTGTCATGCCTCGCGCTCATTCGAACACGAGGCGGGTTCGTCTGGTGCACTCACCACGATAGGAAATAATCTTTATCCGTTAGATATTTTATCCACTAATTTATTACACATAACAATCACAGCTACACTACAAAACGAATACACTGTTATCCATTAAAATAAACTATATACAATATATATATAGCGCGCAAATAAAAAAACATGTTTAAGTCATATCCTTTTGACACGGCATGGTTGCCGGTTCACTCCCGAAAAAAAAAAAAAAAACTACCAGTCCCGTCTTCACCCCACCAGCCTGCCTCGACCGGTTTTTCCGGGGTAGCTACGTCACTTCCCTTAATCGTCTTTCAGCCTCGCGAAGAAAGAGTTCTGGAAAATCTTCCGCTGAGGAGAGGAACTTCACATAATTAATTAACCTGGAATTGGTGATTAAAATGCTAAATCAATAAAAAGTAAATTTAAATTATAAAACAAGAGAATCTCTTCTGATTCCACAGAATGATCCCAACTTTTCAAGGGAAATTGGAAGCTGTACATTCACTAATAATTCATGAGGATCACATTTCATCTTTTTACATTTTTGAACCAATTTAAAATTTTCTGATCAATTTTATGAAATCTGAATTTAAATCTTAAATAATTTCTGAAATGTGAAAAAATTCCCTGATACGAGGATAGACAATTAATTACAATAATTATATTAAATTAATATAAAAATATAAAAATAATAAAAATTATTGTCCATACAGGAACAATACTTAAAAATAAGAATAAATGAAAAAATATATAAAAAATTGAGATAAAAATTAAGGAGCAAATAAAAATAAAAGTCTTAATAAACAGTGTCAAAATATCCCTGGTACTTTTAACGTGGATTTATGTCCCTTATGCTTTAATTTCTTGGACAGGTGCGCATATATATACATTCTCACAGACATCACAAAATGTGCTTTGGGGCATATATGTATGCAGCCTTGCTGGTCGGAGAGTTAATTTTGTGTGATTTTCGTTGTGTGAAGATCTTTTAAAAAGGATAATATTGTAATGTACTTGCTCTTTTGAAGTAACTGCATGTAGTTGAAATGTTCGGTATTGATAAATTTAAATACATGTGA